>VZSF01000861.1:0-189232 GCA_013398295.1 Chionis minor
TTTTTAACTGCATATTTTGGTTTGCTAAAATACTGGTAAAGCTAAATCCTGCTGAAATGTGTTTGGCAGGAGTTGCGTGCAAGAAAGAGAAGCCTTTCCTGGGATATTTTCTGTGCTGAGAATTTGTCCCCAGAATTGCAGCTTGAAAGAACGAGTCTTTAAAAATTCCCTCTCCTTAAAATGGTTTATACAAGGAAGTAAAAAAGTAGGTAATGCATCTACTCAAAAATTAACAAAACTCCCCCTTGTTTTAATTAGGGAAAAGGGTGCTATAAACTGAGCAAAGAACATCAAGAACAGCTAGATAACAACCTGATGATCCTTTTAAGGATTTAAATTCCCTTCTCCTTTCTCCCTTCTCCGTTCTCCCTTCTCCCTTCTCCCTTCTCTTTCTTTTCTGAATGACATTGTTTCTAACCTTCAGGCAAGCATCCAGCAAGGTACTGAACAGTCTGTCTCCATCCCTCCCACCTTACAAACATTGCAAAACCATAGCAGACATATCTCTGTCCTGGGAAAAGCACAGTTCATGTTGTACCCAGTTTCCCTGTCACTGTGCTGCTTTGAGCACAGCAGGGTGAAGAAGAAAGTAAGGAACAGGTCTGATCAGCCAAGTGAAGAATGTAATATAGAATTGTGGAGCAGTATACATGTTTCTAGACAAAAACTTCCACTGGAGAAATATAGTGTGATATATTTCATGTATCTTAAATTAAAACACAGAGTCATATATAATGCCATGGTGTGAAGGTATTTTAGAGTATCTAAAATCTAGGTCTGTCCCTAAATTTAACAGTTTGAGTTAATCTCTGAAAGTATTACAACTTTTTAGAAGTCCTGGCTTCTCCTGCAGACAGAGCAAAACCCTCTCTGAAACCAACTAGGTAGCTGGATACTCAGTTGTTGTCTACATGCTTTGTTAATTGTAGCTCAGGTGGTCATGTTTTTGTGCCAGTATGTTTGAGAATCCACAGTTCACTTCAGTTTTGTGCAAGTTCCCTCTGCAACAAAAATGAAATTTAGGTTCTGACTGCCTCTTCAAGGAAGCATTCCTCAGAAGATATACGTGTCCAATAATGAGTTAAACTTAGTTGGGATTTACTGAAGAGATGGTTTGCTGAAGACATTCTCTGAGAGCATAGAGGCACAAACCCAGAACAGAGCAGATCCTATTGACTGTAGTTTACCATAGCCTAAGATAAATACTGCCTGAATGCTGGTTCTTTCAAGCCACAAGCAATCCTGTCAGAAAAACAATTAAAAAAGACACTCAGCCTCTTTTGAGTTAATAAGTGGAAGCTGTAGTGAAGTCCACAAAGTGAAGCCCTCTCACTCTGCTGTTGACCGATATATTAGCTATGGTATTTTTCAGAAAATGAAAGGAAAAAGTGAGATACGCTAATGAGGATTGCATGTTGTTGTATATACCATCTTTCTAGTTATGTAAATAATTGGCTGTCATATCACCTGCTTGCTATCTCCTAGCTAAAGCTTCCTGATACTCTAGTGCTGTAATTCTTTGAAATCTAATGCAAATATATTTAGAACGCAAGTATGAGGTTAAAAAGCATTGTGGCTTGCAGGGAATTTCCATATAGCACACTTTTAATGAAGCTTCCTATCCATTTCCTTTATGATTCAATTGATCACCCCAGCCTTTGACATGGTATTCTGGTACTTGGCAGCTTTTCCTTTTTCCTAAATCAAAATTGGCCTGTGGGTATCATAACCATTTGGATGTGGAAATCTCATTTTCTGTCCTCCAAGGCTATCAAAAATAGTCCAATTTCGAAAAAATGTCGTCTCCTTGAAATAAAGAAGAAAGAAAAGTAATATGTAAAGCTACAGAATAATCTTGCACTTATTATATGCCATATCTCTGTCACTGCCCAGGCTCTTTACGCGTCCGCTCTGAATTAGTTTAAATAGTCACTAACATTCCACGTAGTGCAGCACGTAATAGGGATAGCAGTGCTGATTCTCGGCGAGTGGCAATGTGAACTTCAGGGGGTTGTTTAATATTCATCGTACACACTTTGAAAAAAGACAGAACAGGTTTTTTAAACTTCTCTGCACATCTGTGCATCGTTGCATGTGTATTGTGGGCCCTGGTGGCCACTGAACAAGCTGGGCCAAATCTGCCTTCAGTTGCACTGTTAAAAATCTGGACAAATTCCATTCTTTTAAAAACAGAGGTACCCTATTTACAGCACTGCAGCAGAAGGCATATCAGACCCTTGTTTGCTTCTGACTGCTGTGATTGGCTGATGGACTGTGCTTAATGATGTTACAGGCCTATAGGGGTATCTATGCAACAGTCTCAATTCAATTTGCTGATTTTAAATAAACACACTGCACTGAGACTCTTCTTAGGAAGAAATAAAAAAGAAAAAGGAATGAATGCCAGCTTCCTCTGATTTAAAAAATGATCTTTCAGTAGAGCCTTCTGGTCCCTAATGTTCCATGTTCTTCTACCTGCACCTGCTCCCCCAACAGCTTCTGTCGTCCCCAGGGTCAAAGCCTTAGATCCCCTTGGATTTTTTGGCTGTAATGTACTTTTAGGTAAAAGTTTGGCATGGTAGTATATCAACGTACTTAAAGTGCTTCATCTTAGAAACTGCAAGATCATCTCTTGCTGTGTATATTCTGCTGTACTTCTTTGCTGAGTGCTAGAACCAAGACCAGTTTTCATGTGGCAGAAAGCACCACTATATACAGATGTATGTTGGCTAGTCTGAAAAATTGATTTTGTTTTTTATTTATCCTGCGTTATGTGGTTGTGGTTGCTCTTTTCTAATTTGCTTGGTTTATGTTACACAGCATTGATCCAATTCTTCCTGTAGCTACAGAAGTTTCAGGGTTAAATTTATATTGAGCTGTTTGTTAAGGAAACTGAGATGCACAAGCATGTTACAGGGATAAGTGATTTTTGTTTGTTCGTGTATGTCTATTGTCAGTAGGAAACATGCTAATAAAGCATGTATGAGCTAAAATTCTTTATGTTCCTTGGTGTTTAGAAACACAACCTTTCTAAACTGACTGTAAATATGGAGAGAACTTGTATGCCAGCTATCATTGATAACTAGTTTGCTGTGTAACATATGGTGGTTATAAGAGGTGCTTTGGGAATATGGCAAAGATGTATTATTTTTAGGTTCAACTTTTGGAATCAGGGGAATATACTGAATCACAGTTATATAGTGCTTGGAAAAATAATCTCAGATATTTTTCTAAGCTCTGCCACCACAGTTTATAAGAATTGACATTTATAACATTTCATTCTGAATCACTGACATTACGTGACAGTATATTTATTTTTTCAATGATGCTGGTAACAAATTTGCTCAGTTCATAAGGTAGGGGTTTATTTTCTAGCTGCCAACCCAACTTGGGATCTGAATTCTGAATGTTTTTTCCTAACTTCATTGGTCCCCATCCTGCTTGGTAGCAATGATAATTTTAATGAAGGTATATGAGAAAAAAAGTTTCTATAACTCCCTTGGGAGGGAGTTTACGGAAAAAACGCTGTAACAAAAATTGAATGGAAAACATTAAATTTATAAAGCATATGATGTAAGATGTAGTTGATCTGTACAGAATTGCAATCAGTTCGTGTAGTTTAGGCTAGGAGTTTGATGAAATTTAGATAGATTTGATACGTTTTCCTCAAGTACATGTCAGTAAACATGCAGTGCTGGCATTTCTGTTTGTGGTTCTGATTATTCTTACTTACATGAAAGCAACTGAATAAACACTCAGTAAGCACTTATGTACTGTCTGTGGTACTAAGTGTGACCTGCAAGCGCTTCTTCACAGCCGTTGCTGAAGTATAACCTCACGTCAGCCCAAATCTGTGGTCCTCATTCTCCTTACTGAAGAATGATACTCATGTTGTTGTTTTTACCAGCATATTGCTCTACATGCCTGCAACATCCCTTCCTGATGCCTCTGACGACATCACCCTGCAGCAAAGAATGACTGCTTTTATCCTTTTCACTGGTGGTGGCCTACAAAAAAAACCACATCCGCAAATTAATCTGTCTCTTACTTTAGGCTGAGCAGTGCATGCATGCACTCTGTGTTGCTCTGGTTAAAAGTGGATGTCTTTGTCTTTACCTAATCTGGAAGGTGTCACTGAATGACCTTGAAGCTACCTTTTGTATTGCAGTGGATTGATCTTTGCTCCTTTCTTCTCCCACTGCAGCCACATTTACTTGCTCAGCCAGGTGACCATGCTGTCTGCCTTAGAAACCCATTTGCCTCATTTCCACGTGGTGATGATTTTCACACTCCCTCTCACATCAGTCATATTGACCACACAGTGACTGCCCGTCAACTGCACTCTCATTGGGGTTCAGCTTTCATCAGCTCTTCAGCAAAGTGTTGATTTAGGTGAAGTATTATGAAACCTGTGTGAGGATAGCCTTTTATTTGTCAAAAAAGTGCAGAAGATGCACTCTTGTAGTATTGCTGTCTTTGGCTGTACCTCACCAGCTGCCCCAGTTGATAAATTTAAGGAGTTATAATGCCAGAGAGAGGACTGGACTTCTTTGCTTCATAGTGATAAGGCTTTAAGGCTAACACTAGTTGACTCAGGGGAAGAAAGATTGGGAGATTGCTGTTTGGAGCTTGTTTAATACCGTATCAGCAGCATAAATACTTCCTTCATCTGTGAGTCAGCTCTGTAGAAAATAATAATTAAAGAAATTAAAACTGAAGTGCAATAGCTGGAAATTACTCTGAATAATGAGAATAAACAGAGACCAGGCAAACAAAAAGCCACAAAAGAAGTAAGAACCAGAAGGGCTGTATCTTTTATTTCTTTGGTATTATGGTGGTATGACTCACCCCTCTGAGACTTTCTTCATTTGGTATTCATTAATCACTCCACAAATAACTCCCTGACTCATCTGAGCTTGGAGCTAAACATCTCAATTTTTGAAAGAAATTTCATGTTTGGGAAAGTCACTGAGCTGACAAAATTGTACATCTGTGTCTACGAATTGGCAGGTCTTAAGCAGGAGAGATTCAGATTTTCCCCCATTGGCCCACCGTCCTTCAAACCTGCCCTAAAGGATACACCCCTCTAAGCACGATAAATGTTCGGTCTCCGTGCTTGTTGAGTGTGGGTTTAAATGTGAAATAGAGCACTTTAGCAGTCATGTACTTCTCATAAAATGAAACAGACAAGTGTATTTATTTGTTTTACTTCTGATTTGAAGCAGTGCTTTAAGGGTGAAGGGTTGTTTTGTCTTACTTCACAACTAAGATATCCCAACAGAGATTCAGCTGATCTAAACTGTAACATTGCACTTGGCTGGGCAACCTGCGTTTAACACTCTCTGCGTCTTAGGTATCTTAGAAAACGTTGTTTGTTTGTTTGTTTTTCTATTAAATGTCAGTACCGGCTCCGGAAGAAGTCGCTCCCGAGTGAAATAAGCCTTTGAGGTCTCAGCAGCGAGCTCTACCAGGGCGGGCACCACTAGATGGCAATGTGTATCCAGATTCCATTTCCATCTGCTTTAGTGGGAGATCTACCAAGTGCATCAGCAGATTTTGCTGGTGGAAAAAAATATTAAAAAGTTCCATATGACAAAAAACCTTATTTAATTAAATAATCTTGATTATTTTGTTTAAATTAAAAACATCGTGCACTCTTTTCATATTGCCAGATTAATGTGCAAAGAAAGGATTGTTTTGTAAAACGTGTTTTCGTTCCCTGCCTGCCCCATTCCATGTCATAAAATATATCTTTGTTCATAGAGTATTATTTTATTGAGACAGATGACTCTGTATAGCAAATACAAGTAATTATGTCCATTCATAATACAAATAATAGCCTTTTTTAGTGAAGGAAACATTGCAAGTTAATTGTGCCTGTCTTTGTATCACTTTCTGAGCTCTGCTCTAGCTTAGTTGAAGATTGCTTTTGAGAGCACCCTGACTCATATACGTAAATTGTAAACCACCAGTCAGTCCCCTACAGATTAGGGACTTTGTGGGGCAGAGAGATGAGGAGGGAGGGAGTTCTCTTGTCAAAAGAGATAGGCAGGAAATACTTTCCCGGTGATGAAAGGCAAGAATAACTCCTTTTTCAGCCTACACAGAAGATATTCCTTACTCCTTTATTACTGTTGGGCTCTGGTGCCTTCTTTCTTTACATGAAATAATGGATAACTAGAAGCAGTTGGTCCCAGGGGATGGGAGCAGTAATGCATGGGGAGCAGAAGGACCCAGTGCACAAGAGGCTGAATTTCACCACAGAAGTAAAACGGAATCAGGGTGATACTAACAGAGGCTGTTTTAGCAGATTTTGAACAGTGCGTCCCACATGCACACACAAAATGAAGCTCATTTGTGAGACAATGAAGGAAGAGGGAGCAGGGCTGTGGGAGAGAGTGAAAAACAGTTCCTCCAGGAACTACAGTGCTATTAAGACCTGGTTCCCAGTGAATGTCTGTGCCTTATGGGGTCTAATAGGTATGAGCTCAGATCTAATCTTTGCTGGCAATTGGAATATTCAGAGGCTGCTGAGAAACACCAACTTTCTCTTTTGGGGTTATCTCAGGTGACTAATAAAGTCAGAATGCATGCTTTAGCCTCTCCATCTTTGGGGCACTAATGCGGTCTCTCTCCTTTCGTTGCCTACCTATTTCCAAGCAACTTCCTTTGAGACCTCTTTGTCTTATTTGGCTGAAATTGAATGTAAAGTTCAAATATTGTCAAAGGGAAAGAGGCTGGCAGAAACAGACCGAGGTATGGGCAAGAGTATGTAAAAGCAAATTTTCATCCCTCACAGTGGTGGGGGGAAGAGCAGAGTAAAAAAATGCAATTTCTGTTCCTCGCCTTAAACCTCTGAGGAGACGCAAAGTCAGTACTGAGGAAATGAGGCTGAACTATATCTCCTGCCACATGTGAAATGGCATGTATTTCAGCAAAGATGTAAATATTTTGGGTGATGGCTATTCATCTGAATTGGATTCCTCAGGATAATTGGAAATGGACTTCATTTTATATGCTGGTGGGCTGCTTGTCTCTCTTACTCTCCTGCTAGTCTCCTGAATTGACAAGAGCCTGCTAATTTTCACTACTAGAGTGTCTGAACAGTTCTTAGCAGACACAGTAACCAACGTTCCTATAATAAAGGCAGCTCTGTAGAAGTGCACATTACTGAGGGAATTTGAAAGACTTGCTCCTGTGTAACTAAAACTGTGAGCTGTAAGCATGCATCTTTAAAGAGTTCATTCTTGCATGTTGTTGAGTGGTGTTTGTTTGCTTTAGTAGGGTAAGAAACCGCCTAGTTGCAGTCTGTCTTTAGAGAATATCTAGGGATTTTGCAATACATTGGAACACCTCAGTTTACTATTTGTTAAAAGCACTGAGCATTTTCACAACAGTGTTTCAAAAATATATCTTTTGGTAACATAAACGTGTAAGGTAATGTATGGGCTTGTTATCTGAGTCACCAGTGGAAAACGACTGTTTATTCATGCTTCTGTCTGATTGGTGGCATAACCGATTTCCATATGGATATGAGACTGGCAATGTGATTCTCATTTTCTGATACTACCTAGCTGATGCAAACCTAAAGTGGCCCTTCTTGGTTCTTGGTGTATAAACAGAAGTGAAATTTTGACAATTTCAAAGTTACAATAAAATTCAAAGTTAAAGTTAAAATAAAAGTTGTGAAGTTACAATAAAATTCTCACCTACCTTAATAGTGGTGAGGATTTCAGCCATACCATATGACAAACTTGTTCTGAAGGACTTAGAAATAATTAGACAAAAGGAGGCATGAGAGAAAGCTTGCTTTTTTTCTTTTTTTTCTTTTTTTTCTTTTTTCCAATCTGGAGGTGGGTAACTGAGATACAAGGAAGCTACGTGGGACTTTTTGAAGCATGTAGCTGACAGGGAGAGCTACCTGGGAGTTATCATCAGAAATGCCTATGTATAATGCCAAACTAAGCAGGATCCTTGGCAGTTCGCCTATACTTCCTATACACCTCTAATAACTGCAGTTCTGTGGACTTGCTTGATGACACCAAATGTAGGCATTGAGCCACTTTTCACAGGCGTGTTTTGACATGACCACTGAGCTTTGCTTTCCCATGCAGTGGGATTGTGGAACAAAGTATGTTACTCAAAAGAAGGTCTTGTGACCTTGTTTGTTGTGTACTTGAAACATTCTGAACTGCTCTTGGTTCTTCAGGGAGGTAACTGCAACAGCTACAAAAACAGTATGCAAATGAAAATCATGCCCTGAAACTACTTTGGCAAAAACAAAACCCAGCATGACCCAAGAAAACAGAAGAATCACCTCCGATCTGCCACCTGATGTCCTGTGACTAGTTCTGAGTTCTGGAATTCAGTCACCAGTACAAACCAGACACCTTGAGCACGCCAAACATTACTGCCTTGCATGATGCAAAACTGCAGATGAGCTCTTTTCAAAAATATCAACCCCAAACAGAAACACTTAGTTAAAATTGGAGATGTGGTAGATGACAGCATCAGCAAGATATGTCACACAGCATATGAATAAATCAAGTCCCATCGATGGCTAATGAAAGGCTTTTCGATATGCTTAACACTAAATTACTTTTCATTAAAAAGCTTACTGGAAAGACAAATGTAAACTATAGCTAGGTGCACTCACGTTAGACAGTTATGTGCTGAATCTAATTTGAAATGGGTAAGTGCTAACACATTTCATTTCCTGCGTACTCAGTGAGACAATGTTTGCATTTTTTTAAAACAATAATTTCGGGTGAGTCTTTCAAAGTGCTTGAGTCAGCAGCACTGCAAGAGTGTTTGGGAGGATGATCATGCAAATGGAACTTCAAGTGATTTAATATGTGTGCCATCGCAGGTAGATAGCTTGATCTATGGCATACTTAGAATGATGGAACAAGCTGTGTACATCAGTGGCATATTTCAAGCTGTTAGTATTCTTAGCAAATAATGTTTAATATGGGTTTATCTTTAGTCTGGAAAACTTAGCAGGAAGCATGATGAATAGCAAAATTATGGAAGCAACAAATAATTGAGAGTGGATATCTGGATGTAATAGCAGAAGGGAGAGAGAAAATAAGCTGGCTGGGCTGCACCATAACTATTTTTGAGCTGCTTATGCTAAATTGTGTCAGAACTGTGATTTCTTACGAGTATTCCTCAGACTGGAATATGGCAATCTAAGAGGAATGGCATGTGTGATAGTAGTTGTCACAAGAAGGGAGGCATGTAACTATGTGGGAGAGGGTGCAACACTGAGTTCAGGGTCAGCCAAAGAGGATAACCAAGCACCTCACTAATACCTGAGGCAATGGAAGTACTGGAAATGGGTAACTTTGTACCAGAAAAGAGTGTTTCCCAATGTAAAAAGCTTTGAGGTGAAGGAAATAAATGTTGTGCACAGATAAAAGCTTTTTAAAAAGGTAGATTCTTTAATTTTTTTTTTAAAGGTAACGAATTCTGTTCGTGATTGGTTTTGCCCAAAGGTAATTATATTGCATTCAAAACAAAGCAATAGACACATAGTGCTGTCCTAGCATCATCCTTTTAAAATTCCCAGAAAGCAATGAGTACGCTCACTCTTTACTTAGCAGCACTCCCAGAATTGTTATTGTGGAAAACACAGGGGAGTTTTTTTGACAGGATTTGTCAATCCTCTGATCAACTTGGTGGCTCTTTGTTGGACTCTCACCAATTCTTCAGTGTCCTTATTGAGCTGCAAAATAGGATGAATTATTCCAGGTGTGGCCTGAGAAGTGCTGGGAGGAATAATGACAATCCTTGATCTGTTGGGTTACTTCTGGTTGACGCAGTCGAAGACTCTGTTGGTCTTGTTGCACCAGGGCACGCTACTCGCTCCAGCTGAGCTTGCTGTCCTTCAGGGACCTTCCTAGCAAGCCAGTTAGGTGTCCCCAGCCAGGCACTTATGTCTGTCACTGGGCTTATTCATCTGTCTGATCTGCTGACTCTTACTCAAGGTGTCTTCCCAGCCCCCCCTATACCACTCCTTACTGCCTGTGTGTGGATCTCATGTGAGAAAAATCTAAAGCACCAGTTTAATGGTTAAATTTCTCTAGTCCAAGAGAAGTAAAAATAGCTCCTGCTAAAGGTTTAGAAAAAAAGGGATAGGCATATCATGTCATGATGTAGTAAGCTTCCTGTCAGAGAAAAGATACCCCAAGCCCAAATTGTACTTGAGCCTGGCCATTAACGAGGAGTTAACCTGAATACTTAACCATCCCATCTCTGAGGAAGGGATGACAGGCTGTTCTTTTTCTGTTCAGTGAATTAATTAATGATAGATATGTGCATTTTAGCTACCATTTACCTAACTGCTGTGATTTATTTTTTTTTTTTAACTTTAGGTACAGCAGAAGGGAGTCAAATACAAAAGAGGTACAACGAACTCTCCAGTCCAAGTGTCAGCCTTTGCATTGATTCCATTTTACCTTATCTGGCTGAGTATCTCATTCCTTCGTGCCAAATTCAATTACAGAATACCTCTTTCTCAGCCAGACCAATGGTACTTCTGAAGAGAATACTACTAAACCATTGTCTCAGAACAGTGTTTTTTCTCTAACTTTCAGAAACTGGCAACAATTTAACTGTGTTGAGGTTATTATACATACTGTGTTTTTAGCTGGGCACTATTTCTAATGTTCATGTAGACTATCTAGCCTACTGAGACAGATACCTGTTTTTTTGTGATTTATCACCATTACTGTACCTATGGAAAAATATGTATTCTTTTTGTGCTGAACCCAACTTGGGGTTAAAAAGTAGTATTTTTCAATTTTTCAATTTTTTATCAAACACAGACATATTAGTCTTCATTTAATAAATCTTAAATTAATCTATACACATATGCTTTAAACTGCCCTCTACATTTTCTGCAACTCAGAAGAAAACACCTTCTTATCAGGAAAAAGAAAATAGAAGTGGAAGAAACCATAGTCTGTACTGTATTTGCGAAAAACCTTTGCAAAACTGAACTCTGTGCCTAATAGAAATACAACACAAAAGTTAATATTTGAAAAGGGAAAAGTAAATGTAATACATATTACATGAATGTAACGCAATTATATAAATTATCTGAAATCAAATGCTTTAGAAGAAGACAGGGCTTGACTTTATAACAAAGGATGATGTTTATCAGATCAGCCTCTGATCTGTAGCTGAGTATAGATGCTGAGGTAGTTGGGTAGTGTTTAAGAAAGAAGGCAAGGTAATCTCCAGTGATGTATCATTGGGCACTTCAAGAAAGAAATGGTGGGATTCAGCCGAATGTTTGTCAGAAAGGGCAGTGTACTGTGGCTTTAGGATATCATCGCTCTACATCGCTTCACTTTCCCACTTCTCAAAGCCATGGAATTGGGTATGCAAACCCCCTGCACAGCACAGAACTCTCACCAGTCATTCCTTTATTTTCTGCAGTACTGCTGGCTCAGCTCATCACTTAGGTTGCGGCAGTCAGTGGGTTACAGGGAGATATATACCCTCATTTGAAATCTTTTCACACACAGTTACACCAGGGGTGCTACCCCCTCTTGGCATCTTTGCTACAGCTCTGCTTCTAAGGCTTTAACAACATAGGACAGGTGCAGAAATATACTCTTGGAGACCAGGAGTGTGGAGTCTTGTAAGTGAACTGAGTCAAGTCTGACACAAGAGGAAGAGCTGAGATATAGATTAACAGCCTAGTTACTATAGTGACGAAGGGGAGTATATATTGAATGTGACAGTGTCCTTTTCAGCACTGGATATAATACGTAGCTTTTCTAAAATAGTAATAGCATTTACAATAGTGAGAAAAAAAAAAAAGGCAAATGTGTAAACTGTGTATGCTGCTTTTCGGTATATGCGTATTTATTTCACAAAGCTACAATGGGAAAGAACTACAAAATATCAAGCCTGGTAATAGAAAAAACCTGTGCAAATAGGTACATATGCGATGTTACATCAATGAACTAATAACTCACTAACACTAATGCTTTCATGTAAGCTCTTTGGTTACCTGGCAATACGTGGAATAGAGTCTGATCAGTAAGCATAGTCCTGTTTTTAAAATCACCTCCCTGTTTCTATTTTATTTGTAAACACCTACTGTTAGCCTCCTTTGTGACACAGCTCCCACAGAGTGCATAAAGAACAGTATTATCAATTAATTTGCCTGGCTTCATTTCCCAGCTGTACGTAAGTGTCATGCTATGCATTAAAATAGCTGTCTTTGTAAATTTTCCAGTAGGAAATATAAACAGAATGATACTTTTTGAAGCCTAACTGAGAACTGATAATATAGACATACAATGTTTGCACTACTGTAAAGAGAAAACTTACATTTCATAGTGATAAAAATCTCTCCTGTTGAAAATTGGGAACAGGCTCTCCGGTAATTTTTTCCTAAGAGACTTTAAAATTTCTTTTTCTCAGGCCATCGGTGTTCTCTACTGCAGTGCATGTATTAATATTATTATTTAATTCTTTTCTACTTTTGGATACTATGTCAAAGAGAGCTAACTGTTTGTTATATAGTATTTTCTTCAATGTTGATAAAATAATTGCTTGTTTTAACCTCCCCTCATCATGACACTGTTTAATTCTGCATTCTCCTTCTTTTTAAAAAGATTTCTCCCAGGTCTGAATCCTCACTTTGACAGCAGAGTAGTCATTACTCAAAGAGCTACTAACGTGTGTGGTGCATTAATGCAGTCGTTCAACGTGTATCTGTCTAATGGGCTAAAACTGTGTGAAGGAAGAGGTGGGAGGAGGTGTTGTGATGCTAATGCAAAATAGCTAGAGGTGACCTGCTAAGGAGTGCTGCAGGTCCTCCTCTAGGGTACTGTCTCACAGTGATTGCCCCACATGTTGAAGTCTCTTATGCCTGGCTTGGGAGGGTGACTTCTACAGAGTGAAAGCGTGTGTATGTACAATGCTTATTTAATCTTTGGCTGACTTGATGGTACTGCCAACAGAAGGGCAAGTTTGAGCCATCTGTGGTGGTTGCGTTCTGGTGGACAACTTTGCTGTAGGATCTGATCCGAGATGGCCAACTCATTTCACAGATTACCCAACAGCCTTCAGATACAGCAGTGTTGGTTGTTACTGACCTGGGCTGGATCCAAACTGGCAGTTAAAGCATGAAAGGCTCCATATGCCAGTATCTCCCCTGAGCCATTACGTGACATATGGTTTCATTCTGAGAAAAATGATGCTAAGCTGATTTGAAATTATGTATGCAAAGGTTAAAGGTGCCTTTTGCTGTACCTTGTTGCAGCTTTTAACAGGTATTTATACCACAGAGGAGAAATTGCTAGTGTAGAAATTATAAATCCCCTCATTCATTTAGTATGCTTATTCACGTTAAATTAAATGATCAGTGGTATCCTAAAATCACTGAAGAAGCCTTCAGGCCTTACATTTTTTTTTTGTGGTTGGTTTTTGTTGGGTTTTTTTTCTTTTTTTTGTTTTGTGCAGGTATTTTTGGTTGTGTTGGGGTTTTTTTGAGGTGAGAGTAAAGATGGTTGTATGCTTATTTGTTCTGTTTTCATCCAGCTATGTTAATTGCTTCTGAAAAATATGTCTATTAATTTAATTCCTGTCCACAGTTGCCATGTCATCTGTCCAGAGTTCTTGTGTATCCCAGCCAACAGAACTCCTAAAGCTACCTTTGCTACTTTTAGCTGACAGGCGCAGCTGAACTCCTGTTTCTGTACTACTCCAAAATATGTTCAGAAAAGCTTTTGAGAAAATTTTAGGAGGCATTTGGAACAAGCTGTATACAATTGAAGATCATGTTGAAATTGTAATTTCTTCCAGGCTGTGGATAGCATTTAAAATATTCAATTTTCTTTTCCCGTTTGAGTGAGTCCTGGTATCTAAACAACACCACAGATATTAGCTTGACCGAAGTTACATTTCCTGCAGTCCAGCAGAAAAAGAGTCAGCAGATTACATTTCCTTCCCCTCTGAATTTTTAAGGAATTTAATAAAGCTGAGCTTTAAGTACGTGGATATTTATCAGGGTGACCTCATAGCTAGGTTTTGACTGACAGTCTGAAAGACACTGAGTAGGGGAATGGGCCCAGGTTCATTTTCTACTATGGCTAGAGTTGCCCAAAAGTTTTGGTTGGAAGGAAAAAGAAGACTAGGAGGACCACAGCATCTAGACTCACAAAAATCTGGTCACAAATATGTCTTCCAAGACTTTTGTCGATACCAGAGAATTGCTGCTATGCCTACCCCTACTGGTTCTTGTCTAAAATGCTTATAGCATAGGCGTTTGAAGTTGGAAATATGGCATGAAACCTGAAGCAGACCTGTTGATTTCACTGAGAATTTGGTTGTAAGTGTTTTTATTCCCCTCACGTTTCCTTCTTCTTAGTATGCAATGTAAGTGCAGATACTACAGTGGGCATAGGAGACATGTCATTATTCTCAGACATGGGTCTACAACTATTGCACCAAAGAAATGTTACCTCTGATTCCCCTCAACTTTTGTTGTAAATATGTCCCCAGCAGAAGAAAATATACTTGTTAAGGGAGGGAAATTATGTGTGAGAGCATGCCTCAAGAGGAGGCAGAGAATGATTGAAGTTTCAAGAGAAAGCCATAGGAGAAAATATCTTTATAAACCACAGAGAAGCCTGGAGCATACTCTGTGGGATCTGGGGGAACAGATAAAACCAAGGAATCAAAAAAGTGTGCACTGGTAGAATGAGAGAGAGAAAAGGAGAAGGAAGAAGTAGTTGTGAAGAATGAAAATATGAATCAGACACCTGCTGGAAATAAAGGTGTGACAGACTAGGAACCAATTTAGAAAGTGATCATGTCACTAACTATATAAATCAGTGCATAAGCAAGAGGAATGGAATAAGTGTTTTTAGCCTTTACTGCCAATAAGAGAAAATACCATGTATTTTAGTAATTCAATTTCATATGTCATTTTTGTAAACATATTATAAAACACAACTTAGCCAAGAATTGGAGTTAGGAATTTCAGATCACTGAGGGTGACTGAGTGGATTGGAGTGGCTGGCTGACGAATAATTCTGAGAACTGAATATATGAAACACAGTGTGTGCATTATCCCACACTCAGTATATTTTGCTTCACTTTGTTTCTGTGCCATATCAGTCTTCTGTTTCTTTTCCTACTCTAAGCTATCAGGTATAATTAACTGCAGTTTGGTTTTAGTGTTTGTTTTTGTTTTTTTTTCCTCGAGCCATCTACAAAAGCTCCCACTCTATGTGTTTGTGTAGCTCTTTTAAGCACAACCATGAAAAGAGCTGTCAAAAAAGCTGTCATGGGCTGGGCCGGGGTCAGTACTAATTAACAGAAGGACTTGGAAGAAGAATAGTGTGATCCTGAGATCAAGCTTGGGATGTTTGAGCAGAAAAAAGCTAGGAAAGACAGTTGCTTCTTTTAGTGTGAGAGTTTGTAAAACCACAGAGGAAGAAGCTGCGATAGTAATGATGAAGAGATGAAGCAGATGTGTGAGGATTTCAGTAGTGATGCTCTTCAGGCAGTGACATTCCCAACCTGCTGCTTGCTGGGTGGTAAGGAAGGAGAGAGAGCAGACAGCTCAAGGATCACGTTGAAGGTTCAAAACTGGGTCAAATTTTTCAGTTGCTTAAAATTTTTGCAGTCTCGTTCAATGTTAAGTGTAAATCAGCACACTTTCACTTAATAGAGGCTAGAAGGCCTGGAGGTATAGCTGGGGAGGGAGTGAGGTAAAACCCATAAATTTATCTGTTCATGGGAGACAGAGAAGGAAACAATTCACCTGTGGCATTGCCCAAGTATCTTCTGAACAGAAATGGCAGCTGAAGATCGTTGTATTAAAACTGGTGGTACTGTCCCAAGAATGATTTTTAAGTTTCCCATGGGAGGACAGGACTGTTTTATCCCAAGGCGACTGCTTTCCATAGGGAAAATTAAGCATTTACATTCAGACTCTAAAACAGAGAGAAACCGTGTGAGCCTAAAGATTACATATGTCTCCGCAGAGCGCAAGCCAGGATCTGATATAAAATTTACACCAGCAGTGGATATAGAGCTTAGTAATGTGACTCCAGTTTTAAGCAGGTGGTT
The DNA here is from genome assembly GCA_013398295.1 of Chionis minor. NCBI lineage: Eukaryota > Metazoa > Chordata > Aves > Charadriiformes > Chionidae > Chionis > Chionis minor. The sequence goes on from VZSF01000861.1 coordinate 16,102, forward strand.
ATTCTATTGGATCGGATTTTTGCTGTTTTATACTCCAGGGCTATAAATCTATACCACTTTCCAATGTTCTACCCCTGAGAGAGGCTCATTTTTTTTAAATTACACGCTGATCTAAATTTCAACATAATTATGAATGGAACATGAAGTGTATGCATTTTAAAGCCTTTTAACTTGATATAGTTAAACGAACACTTGGGTAATAAATGATTATTTTATGCAGGTTAACCACGGTCTTTTTCATTTGTACATCTGTTTCCAATAGGTGGCACTCCAACAATTTCTGTAAGTGCTACACTGTTTGAGTCTGAACTCTTGGAAAAGCAGAAGAGTCTGTGCAAACAAAGAAAGAAACTTGTGGAATTGTTGGTTTATAAATTGTTGTGAAATGTGCTATGGTAATTTGGTTTAGTATTCTCCAGTCATCTCCTGAGACTATTACAGTCCTTAGCCAGGAAGCCTGAGTCCCTGGCGTGGCGGCAGCTCTCCTGCCTGGAGTTCCTCTGGTATTTGAGACAACAGAGGTGGGATTCTTCTGGCCCTCTCAGCCAGTGGGAGAAAAAGGGCATGAATAGAATTGAAAGAGAGACCAGATTACAGGAGCACACAAGAAGGAATTATGAGGCTGGAATTACCCAAATTCACAGTAACGGTAAGATATTCTGGGTAAATTGACGTGATTACTTCTAAAGCTGAGCTGGGTCCAACTACCTGCCGTTCTGTGGCTGATGAATGAAGCTGGGGTGAAATCCTGTCAGGGCTGAATGCAGAGCTCTGTTAACTTGAAAGGGGCTGAGATTCTACCTTGTGGCATTCATCCTCTGTCCATCTACAGCCATGACTTGTGATACGGAGGATAACAGAGCTGTGGGAAAAACCACAACTTGTTCTGAATGCTCTTCAAATCTAGTTTAGGCAAGAAAAAAAGTGCATATTCTTCACTTTACATGAAGCAAATTTGGTGACTCAATGCAGTCACTGTGTGCGCCAAGCAGATGAAGGGCATACAATTCAAAAGACTGGGGCATCTCATTCCAGAAGAGAAGGCATTCTTGGCATTCTTCATCTGCCAAGAAGTGGCGTTATGGCTGCGACTTTGTTATGCTGCTGGTATGACCCGTGTTTCCCGTGGATCTTTAGTTTTATTCAGGATAGTCAGTCTTGCACAGTGAAACTCTGGTAAAGTGAAAAATAATGCCTTTGTGATTTCTTAGTTTATGGGTTCAGTTTGAGATGTTCAGCCTGTCATTCTGCATAACAGTTCATCCCTCCCTCTCCCCAAAAGAAGCATGCCTGAACGTAAAATATGTCTTTTGAGTTAACATACAGTGTAGTGACAAACTTCCAGCTCCATTTCCTAAGGGATGGTTTGGCACGGTTGATGGAGGTGGCAACCAAAATTCCTGAAAGGTAAAAGTGTGTTTTAGCAAGACTTGCTGAAATCTGTCAAGCTAAAACCAGAGGTAATATTAATTAAGAAGTTCTGTCATTGTGTAGATTTAGCTTCATGTTTGCAGTAAAGGATTTGCCTTCACTGAAGGTTTACCTGGAACACAGAGGGTTTTACCCTATATTAAAGGTATTATTTTTAATTTTGATGGGAGCATCAATACGCAAAACTAATACATAAACATGCATTGCCTCATTGTGAAGAGCTGTTTATAAGCACATAATAGGGAACTTTTTGGAACATTAATTGCATTGTAGAAAGTCTACCCTTTTGACAGCTCCTGAGATTGCTCCATTGCCATGCCCTTCAAATCATGTTTGGTCAGAGCACCTCACTGTCTTTTTGTGTTGTCTATATTTGTGTTGATCAGTCTGTCACACCAAGTTAAACAACACTACAGCTGGACTGTGCAATATACTTTATTTTTAGGTTTCTGTAAAAGGTTTGTGTCCTGTGTGAGAGCTATGGAGGAAAGGCATCATTATGGAGGAATCCTAATTGTAAAATGAACCACATAATTTCCTCCATCCCCAAATTAGCAGTATAAGGTAAGAAAGATTGGATTTCAAAAGCTATGGTGCTCTTCCCTCTCTTCCAGTTTACTTGTCCGTAATTCATCTGGAGAGAAAACAAGCATGTTAAAAGGCGGTATAAAGCAGATAACTTCCATGTACAAACAAGCATCTCTTAGCCTCATGGAGGTTTGAAAAGCCCAGCTATTTATCATGTTACACTCTTGCTCATTGCCTGGTTTCGGATATCAAAGCAATGTGATCATACTTATCAGGCAGAGGAGTGAATTTCTTGTTGTACCTTCCTAGTGAAGGGTTTTACCTCCTCCTTTGCCTCATTTGTTCACCTTTTTTGCTGTCCTGAAAGGGCTGAGATTTGTCTCCTTTGATAATTTGCTTGCTTTAATAGATCTGAAAATTAGTTGATTGGGCTGCATAGGCTAACCCTCGCTTTTCCTTTGTGCTGACCAAAATGGTTCACATCTTCACATCGGCTGTCTGTCTGTGACAGCTTCAGCTGGGGGTTTCAAACTCCAACAGATTAGCTATGGCAGATTTAGCTGCAGGAGTTTTGGACGTTACCACCCCCACCTGCCCATTTCTCCTTACCAGCTGTAGGTTACTGCGTTTCTTAGCCAGGATGACAGAATGGAAATTGTGTCTGTACTTCAGTTGTCCCAGATCGAGGACCTGCATTTCAGTGCAAAACGTTCACTCTTGGCTTAAGCTGGTTCACCAAATTGTACCTGTGTGCTTAAGTGGACTGGGAGCCTGAGAACCCGGGAGACAGAAAACTGGGACCAACAATTAGGTGCTGCAGTACTAAATCTGCCAGAACATCTCTGTGGGAGCCCTAGAAAACACCAAAAATTGGAACTTCTGCCTTGTGTGTATTGCACCAATAGATCGTTTTTCAAGCCACAGAGCAGCAGCTGTTCGGGAGAGAAGAAAAAATTACTTTACTACTAGTTTTCATTTCTTAAAAAAAAAAAGAATCGAATCTATCCAGGAATTATGACTCTTCTTTCTTTTTGCTTTGAACTCATCAGCAAACATTTGAGTTTAGCTTTTAGCTTGGCTTTGAATAAATCTGTGAAGTCATAAGTGGGGAAAATCTATGTGCATAATTGCTAAAATATTTTTCCATGTGCATATGCTGTATTTAATACTCATACTTTGCATATTGTGTTTAATATATTGAATATAGAAATAATATTTTTGTTAATTGTTCCTCATTATTTTACTTTGTTGAAATGTATTTATATTTTTATGGCAGTCTATGCCTACCCAAAGTCAATTTTTAACAGAAAGCATATCTAGCATTTGGTTGATTGAATGTCTGTGCTATAGAAAGAAGGGTTGGTTTTTTGACACAGTTTTTAAAATACGCAGTTCTCACAAATACAATTTGACGTGAAATTTTAGGATCTTTTTAGTACTTCCTCAAAAAAACACTACCGCATGTGCTCTTGGAGTTCTGTGTTGTGACATAACAAAACCTTTCTTCCGGGAGTAAGCCAAATAACGTCAGTGTATTACCTGGCAGTTGGGAAAAGATGTTAACTAAAGCATGAATTTGGTTACCTGAGCTTATTAGCCTATCCCTAACTAAAAATGTAAAAGCCCACTGAGTTTTGGGAACTGAACTACATTTTGTTAAACCTTTCCCCACTGTGAGAGCTGCTGAGCTGCATCTTTTAATGATGCTTCCTCTCTTTGGAGACAAAGAAATTTTAAATGTTGTCAGTATGCTCCTTCCCAGTTTCTCTTTTAGCTGTCTGAATAACTTTCTGCTTTTACTTATTCCCTTGACAAATTTTATCGAAACCTCAATTCCTTGTAAATTGGATCTCAAACTCTCTTTTGAAATTTATCTAGAGGAAACATAAAGCTACTGAGAATGACTGATCCTCCTTGTCTCTCTCTTCATGCACTCTCAGTAACTCCATAGACAGTGAATTATTATTTTGCTCATTTCTGTGGCACCTTTGCTCTGCTAGCTGACTAAGATATTTATGTCTTGTAGTGTAACTTGAAGGTCACTACACTGGACTCTGAGAAACTACCAATGAAGAGTGAATTTTTAAAAGTCAGGGCTCCTCACCAGCCCTGCTAATTTGATGAAGGAGGCACACTTAATCGATTGAGAACTGTTATGAACTTGCTGGATTTCCTGCGCTGCTGGGTGTAGTCAGAACTAGTTTCAGAGTTTCGAATCCCCTGAAAGCAAGGGCTTCCCAGTCAACCCTCAAGGCCTCACCAGGCCTACAGCCAGAAGAGGTTAGCCAAAAGGCTCATCCTCAGGTCACGTGAATTATTGAATGAAAAAAGTAGGGGGGCAACATACCGTGGCTGTAAGTTCAAACTTACCGCTGTAAAGCTGGAAGCAGGAGGGTGTACTCTGCATTGATTCCATCTTCTAGGGGAGCTTCCAGGACGTCTGGGAACACCCTGCACAATTCTCAAGGCTAAAGGCAGCAAAGGGATAGGTGGACCTTCTGGATGTAGCCCTAGATATTGAAGACCGTTGAATCCAAATGACTTTTTGCACATGAATATATTACATGCGCAATGACATTGTTTGGTGTGGGTGAAGTGTATTTAATGCCCCCAGCGAGCTGTGCCATTAGGCAATCTGAACGTGAAGATATGCCACGTACCTCTTCCCTGCTGCAGCTCCCCTCCCCGTTTCACTTTGGTGATGTTTCATTGTGCCCACCAAGGGGGCTTGTCCTGGGTGAGACAGATCTCCCTAACCAAGGAGAAGTCTCACTCAGGAAAAATCTGTCTAGCTTTCTGCGGTGCCAGAGGATTGAATTAGCGATGTGTGGAGCCCTGCATCTGCAGGGTGGAAGAGACAGAGCGGAGGCACAGGCAGGGCAGGAAGAGACATGGCCTTTCTCTCATGGTAGTGGATTAATTGTTACAGTGGCCCAATCATTTTGGGTGACTTTGTGAGCTCAAGCGGATGAAACTAGCACAAGCCTCTCTTCGATAAAAGTAGTCCAGTAGGGCAGTCTGCTAGTGGGGTAGAATAGAATCATAGAGTCTTTTAGAGATTCTAAGAGATAAATTAAGAGATTTTATCTTAAGGTAAAAGAGATAGGTTTTTTGTCTATCTTTAAAGCTAGACAAAAATAAACAAGAGACAGACGAGATCTATCTTGTTAAGAGGTAGTATTTTGTCATCGTTTGTTTGCAGTCTAATAATTTGACTATTTTATCTTATCATCAACGCTGATAGCTCTTTGGATTGGATCTCAGAATGCTTCAAGCTCTTTTAGTAAAAGTCTCTAGAGCTTGAAAGACTGAAGACCGACTAAAAGTCATGTTTTAAGGCTGTTTAGGGACTTAAGCCAAAGATGCTTGAAGTTGTAGGAAAAGGCCCAAAAGCTTGAAACTCCAGAACAATAAAAACTCAGCATTTTTAGTGACTGGTCTCTTGATGTTTTTTAAAAAGTATTACGAGTTTCAGAAAGGGTAGTCCATGAAGTTTGAATGCCAGGGATTGGCAGTACTGAGTGTTCTTCTGTGCTGTTTGAGTTAAAAATTAGCATGACTTTTAGGAAGAAGGGCACCTGAGAAAGCAGACGTCAAAGAGTGCATTCAAAATTTTCATTTGAACAGTCTTTTATTTGCCTAGAAAAATATACAAAAACAGTTTTAAAGCTTTTTTTCCTGGATCTCTTTGGCTCTGGAGCACCTATTAGTTCGCTTAGTACTGTGCCCTGGCACTGTTGCCTTGACTTTAATTTCCATCTTCCATTTCTCTCTTGCTTATACATTCCTCCTCTTGTCATAGGCCTGCATGGGAAGAGCGAAGAGAAACTTTGCCTCAGGTGTGCCGAGCAGGGTTGGTCCTGTGGCTGCCCTGCTGGCGCAGCTGGTCGCATTTGGAACTGGCAGCTTCTGCCCCACGCAATTTCAGGGTGACAGGGAAGAGAAAGTCAGGTTGTATCTAAATTCCTGTCCTCGGAGCCCCTTCCCACATAGCTACTCCTGGGCTGTTGTTGCCAATCCTAATAATTGGAAGGCAGCTTTAAGTAGCTGGGGAGGCTGTGAAAGGTGCAATTAGGCGGTAGTTTTGGCTATTAGCCCTGCTGGCAGGATAGCAGTTGTGGAGGCAGCTGCCCTGGTTGGCCATCCCTCTGGCAAGGCCTTCTTGCACAGATCTGTGTGTCTCTGACACTTGAAGAAGATGGTGGAGACCCCCCCTCTCAGTGACACAGATACAGAGGTGCAAAACGCATCCTGCAGGAAAAAGCAAAACTTGGTTTCAGACTGAGGGAGCAGAAGTTCAGCTTGCCAATGCTAACATGGGGACTTGAATATCCCTTCTTTGACCTTGCTCCTCTGACAGACCCTCACCCCCCAAGAAAACCCCCAGAAAACAGCAGAAAACCAAACCAAAAGAACAACAATATTTTGCTCTGGAAGCAGCTTTATTTCATGTTTAGAGCTTCCTAAAACCTGTGTGCCTGAGGCTGCTGGGGTGATGTGCTGGATCAGTGTTTTACATTCCCTAGCATCGGCGTCGTTTTCTTCTCTGATATATTCCTCCTTATGGCTGGCAAAGAGCCAGGTGAAATTGTGCAGAACACCAAATATTAAGAAACCAGGAGACAGAGCACTGTGTCTGTGTTGCCTCCAGATTGGGGATGGGGCATTACAAACTGACTTTTTCCTAAACTTGAGATTGGAATTGCTGGAGCATTTAGGATAACGTGTTTGCATGTACTTTTCTTTGGAACAGAAAAACTTATTTTTAGCTGTGGTTCCAGTCCTCCATGTGGAAGGCTTTAATTGTTTCAGTTATAACTGATTAAATTATGCTGCTAGAAAAGCTTTCACACTAGTAAAATTCACATACATGTGTTTATCTTGGCTTACTTTTTAATCAACGTGTTAATCTGGAGTAGTTTGGAGCACCGGAAGGCATGATTGATTGCTTTTATTTCTATTTGTTTTCGATGATTAAAAATTAATTTCCTGAAACAAGTCTTTCAAGCACTAGTTTCTTCTTAGAAGATATGTGTGCAAGTCAGGAATTGCTCTGCAGCTTAGGAGATAGAGCTTGCAGATCAGGGATACGTAGTAATTATGTGCCAGATCAGGGCAAAGCTCAAGAAGCCTGTCGCATTGACTGAATTCATGCTAGAAGGCTGTATTTTTCCCAACTCAGATTTTGCTCGTGTCTCTTGACTACATAAATAAAGCTCCTCTGTTCAAAAATCCTGCAGCCTAGCTGTGACTTCTTGTTGCCTACTTGCCAACAGAAATACCAGACTTTCTTAAGGTGCATTGAGGACTGGCATCCAGGAGGATTTGCACTTGGATGGGAATCTTTTACAACTGGGGGCTAGAGATTCCAGGTAAGAGGGCACCTGAAAGAGAAGATGGTACTGATGGAAGTAGGCAGCGTACCTCCTCAAATTTGCTGTCTTTTGTTGAAAACGATAACTTAAATCTGTCAGTTTTTGGGCTAGTCGGTGTTATGCTTTTCAAAACTAGCTTGCTGGGAGAGATGCTAGCCTTGTCATCGGGACTGGCTGTTTTCCCCGGTTATTCCAGGGTGTGTAATGGCAGTGTCTAAGTTAAACTATAAATACAGCAGCTAATGTAGTTGAAGGTATACTTATTTTCTGCATCCTTAATCTTTGTAGTGATATATTAACTGAGTGCTGTCAAAATCCCTGCAGCAAAGCTGCACCTGTATCTCCTTTGAGATCTTCTTCAGAGATGCCCTGGAATAAAAAAAAAAAAAAAAAAGTTTTGGTTTTGAGATGCAGATAATATTCTTTAGTGCATCCACCAATTAAAGCAATAAAACATCCCATGAGACACTAGTATTTTGTCAGAACACAGTGAAGTGTTACATATTAATTACTTTTATGTATAGATCCTAATTATCTGTAATGGCCAAAGGTAACCAAACCAAAAATAAACAAAGCACATGCAGAAACTGTCTTAACCAAACACATGTTACAGAATTTCTATATGGCTCCAGAGGGGCTTATTATGGGTTGGAAGTACTGAAATTTGCCTGTGGTTTAGGCATAAAACTTTTCAAACATGGCTGCACTCTGTTAGTTTGTTGACAGACTCATTCCACACAATTGTCAGCCCCCTAGTACATATTATAGAGGGGTCATTAGTTCTGTGAAAATGGAGTATTTGTCATCACTGCAGCAGAAGTGTGTACATATCATAAATGGAGCCTGAAGGGATTTAGTTCCAGGTTATTAAGTGTTCATTTGAGATGGTGGATAATAACTGCTGTTTCTGATATTTTAGATTAGACTGCCTTTACTGCTTGTAGGGCTTATTTTCAGTGACTGTTAGTCTTGTCATTACAAATACATATTTAATGATTGAAACAGTATCAACTAAATCAGTAAACTCCTGTACTGTCCAAAAGTTGCAAAGTATCAATTCATTAGTTAGTACTTTATCATTAACTAAGCTATAACAAGAACTCTGCTGCAATAATATCCAGTAATTAATGAGGCAGCATTGTTATTCGGAACTTTTTACATGTAAAAATGAAAAATTTGCCAGGTTTGCTCACTTATTAGAATACATGTAAAAGCACCAATACCAATACAGAATAAATTTCTGTAGGAGAAGCTGCAGTGTAATCAACATCACCCTGAAAAAAATAAAATTAAGGTATCAGGGCAAATTCATGTACTTTTTCAAAGGGTTTTTCTGAAATAACACTGTTGGCCACTCCAGTAATGTTGTGCTCTCCTTGCCTAATTAGGCTCATAGCCTCTACTGCAATCTCAAGTTCTAGCCATAGTGATACAATTGTTAAATAGAATAGCATAGTAGAGGAAAAAAGTAACCTTAACTATAACAAAATCTCTTTGAAAACATATTTTTCCACTGCTTATTTGCAAATAGACAATACTTAGCAATTATAGACAATTACAATAGACAAATAGACTAAGCTTTCTGTATCAGTATTTCGTAGATATGATTCCTCCATGTTAGACATTAAATTTAATAGAATCAAGAACTTTTTACTATTAAGTCTATTTTTTTAACTGTTCCCTGTAGATGAACAGCCAAAATATATTGGGGGGTTACAGTTCTGATGAAGTGGCATCAACGTTCATGTTGGATACGCAGTACAATCCCAGTGGAAAACAAACACAAGGGGGTTATTCTTTAAAGAATTGACCAAAATAGCTAAACTAAATATTATTGTTCAAATTTGTTACTGCATCTTTTTTCTGCTTTTTTATTTTATTATTTTATAACTGTAATTGTTTGTAATTATAACTCTTCCTGACACTGATGCTCTTTGCTGTGGAAAAAATGCTGACCTTGACTGCGAGCCTTTGAAGTTATACTGTTGTGAGTAGACCCATTGAGGCTGAAAACTGGCAATGAGTACCAGTTAAAGAATAGGCCGGCTGCCTCTCACATTTCTATAGTCACTAGTAGGAAATTATAATTTAATTTAAGGAAGGGCATGTGAGAGAAGTACGCTTAGTTATGGAGGTAGCACATAGCAACCTGTTGTTAAGTTTGGCTCCCCTGGTAAAATAACCTGTTTCCAGCCTGTTTGTTAGACTGTCATTTTGGGGGCTGGAGTTTTCTCTGCTTTGTGTCCACCTTAGCCTGAAATATGTTTAAAACTCTGGCCACTAAATAACACGCAGGTAAATACACACAACTGCAGTAGAAAGAAAACAGGATAAATAAGTAGATTTTTGTATTGTCAGACCTTACTATTGAATTTTTGTGTGCAATTTTGTCTCAAATGCGTAACACCATGGATAACTCCTGTCCTTCTCTGCAAGAAATAAATAATACAGTAATGCTTAATCCACGAAGGGAAGCCTCCTCAGGAAGTGTAAGATTTTCTAGAGCTACTCCTTCTTTCATCCCCATTTATCTACAGATGCCCTTTTCAATCCATAAGGGTTTTCTATGTGATTTACTATTCCTTATTCACACTGTGACAGTGAAGTCACAGTCGAGTGCTGTTTAATAGGCAAGGTAGAGAACAGCATTCCTCAGGACACAGCCAGTTTGTAATTAGGAGGAACATTTGGGCTAGGAAATTAGTAATTATCCTCATATTCCTATCATTTAACTGTTGAGCTGAACCACACATAGCTGTTTTATGGTTCCAGAAGCCAGATTTATGCTAAGTTTTATTATAGTGTAGGTGGACTCTGTTCCAACATGTGCAGCTCCAGTAGGTCAGTTGACCAAGCTGTATATAGTTAGGCATGCTAGCACACCTGCATGGTGGTATAATTAAATTATCATTCCTGAGCTCAGTTGCTGTATCTGCCAAGGCCCACCTTTAGATCTGTACAAAACATATTAATGTGCTTTGATCCCATCTCTGTCGTTTTGGTTGGGTTATACTCGTCTACATTAGCAAGTGACTCGTCACACTACCAGCAGCTCAGTAGATCAAATTGGCTGCTGCCAAGGTCCCTATGTTAGACTAAGCATGGTTCAGTGGTTTACGTCAGACTCAATGTAATTTGATTAGTTGGACCAAATATCTCTACTATGCAGGTGTCTCAAAACTTTCTGAAGAGCTAGTGCTTGTCTCAGATCCTTAGAGGCTCGGGTCTTTTGGTGTACACTTGGAGCATGTCTTCTGAGCTGGTGTGGTTTCCTCTGAAAGAAATCTGGTTTGCATGCCTTAAATTTGCCCTGTGATCCAAACCAGTGTGTGGTAAGTGCAGACAATCAAGGGTTTCACTTAAAAAAAGGCTCTCCTACTCTGAATTTAAGTGCCAATTCGAGTGTAGCAGCTGACAGGTGTTGAGTTGCTGCTTATTTAAACATGTCCTATCTGTGACTTACTGTGTGAGTGCTTCTGGATGGTGTCCGAATGAAGTCAGACTGCAGCTCAGTGTGGTTTATATTCACCCTTTTGAATGCCTTGATTTGAGTAAGCCAGACTTCAACAAATGGCCACAGCTCAGAGACAGTTTAAGAAAGCAGTCCTTGCTGTCTCTCAAGCACTAGTCACCGGTTCCCAGATCAGCTGCAGCATTTAAGTGTAACCATGTGAATGAGTGCAGTATGTGCTCACATTATCTGCCACGCACACAAATTTAGGCATGCTAAGTGGGTGTTCTGCAGCTGACATCAGTGTGTCTACTTAAGTGCATTACCTCATAGATATGATCCACACCTATTGCATCATATGGCTATCATACGGTTAAAGTCCCATGACCAAAAGCATAAGTCTGACCTACCTTGCACCATTTCAGTTGTTCTTTACTGGCTTAGGCAGGTGCTGGACTGGCTTATATACATATGTAAGATGTGTTAACATCTTGCTAGTGCAGGCTCAGCGTGGTACTAATTATGCAGACTAAATGATATTCAATTCCAATTCTTTTTCTCTTAGGCAAATGAATAAACTCCAAGGAAAAAATATCTGGGTAATTAGTTTTTCCTTCTCAAATAGTTAGTCCAAGTTTCTTAATATAGCTATTGTAATTTAAATTTTCATTTGAATCTTCTTTGTTTTTCATTGGAAAGGGCGAGGAACTAGGGACAAGGGAGGAAGAAACCTGCTGTGTTCAGTTGAAGGGGCCTACTCCCCCAACAGTTTATGCTCACTGGATATCCTGCTTTATCAATGGGGGCTGTGTATATGAATGAGACAGATAGTTTTTAGTATAACAATGCAACTTGAACTGACTTTTGTTTGCTTGTGTTTTTTTTAAATGAAAGCCAGGTTTGACATTTTGAGGCATGTCTGAAATACCTAAATTCAGGCTTGAAATTTCATCAATTCAGTAACTAAAGCAAAAGGACAAAACACTGTCACCTTATTGTCTGCCTTCAGCTTTGCAATTTGCAAGCAGCATATCCGGCTACATCTGGCTGCTAGACTTTATTATTTCTAGTACTTGATTTCTTTATCAGTCTGGCTGTATGTGCGGTAGCAGTGAAAAATGTATGAACACCCACGTTTGGGAACAGAAAGCATCTGGAGTTCAATAGCATGGAGGTGCCAGGATACTGCTGTCCTGTAAAATATGTGTTAGAATAGGTAAGTATGACTAATGCATATGCACTTGAGCAACTCACAAAGAGTGGGTTTTGACTAAGAGCAGGAGGATTTTACTCTTTCATACTTGTGATATACATGTTCTGCACCACAGTGGATATATCAGAAACCCCTTTCACGACTGAAACAGGTTCCATGTACTGATGAAGATAAACAATGCTCGCAACACTCCTCCAGTGTGTAGTCAGTATCACGCTGCCTGCTTGTAGTGGAAGTGATTTCACACATCCCTCAACATCCTAAGAGCTCCTGATGGAAAAGCTACTGCTCGGAGAACTAAGGTGGTTTTTGGGTACTCTTTGGGGAGTGCTGAAAATTGCTGCTGTGCGTGGGTTGCACCTACTTGTGTGGTCTTTTTGCTGTGTCTTATATAACTTCATAAACAGTCAGGTATACTGTCATTAAATGTTCCTAATAATTAAAAACTTTGACATTAAAGGTAAAAGAACAATAAATGCTTATTGGGCCAGCTTTTCATGGATCTTCTTCTCTTGTCACACTGGCATAGAGTGGGGGTAAGCTGCAGTGACGTGGGTGGCATTAGAACACCACAAAGCAGTGGTTAAGTTAGCAAATCTAGTAGATCCGCTTTTCAGAAGCAAGGAATGTGTCATTTCTCCATTTCAATAGGCCCTGTCTATGTCCTTTAGCTACTGCTATAGAATAGTGAACTACTATGTTTTGTATGTAAGTGGCAGCAAGTTCAGGTCCTGTTTGATCTTCTTTACCAGAGATAATGTTTAACTTGGATGGCAGCAAAAGAACTTTTAAGAATAGCGTGAAATACATGAACACAGAAGAAAGAGACCAGTCTACAAAGGCAAAAGCAGCTACAACTTTATAATTTCTCGGCATTGCATTTCTAATAGAAAAAAAAGCATTGGAAAAAACAATTGCTTTTTGTGTTGGTTTGTATGGAAAGAGACTGATAATGCATTCCCTTCAATTTTCAATAACAAAAGAACATTGTATAAGATTTTAATTGTTTTGATTCTTCATGGAATAGCAACATTTTTGTGGTAACATGTTTTTTTCTGTGAGAAAATGTCACTGTTTAAAAGTGGGAACATTCTGTAAAATCGTGTGTCTTAGTGAAACGTTGTTTTAGAAGGATAAAAAAAGCATTTCTGTGAGGTCAAAATGGTTTAATTTTTGTTTTGTTCTTAAATTTATCACGTGTATTCCTAACTACTTCTTCAATGTAAACACAGATGCAAGGTAAAATTCCATCTGTCTCAATATTGTCAGAGAAAAATAGGTGTTTAGACTTACGACTCTTCTCTTGCGTATCAAAGAAATTAATTGAACAGATAACAGGTAAATGTTTTAATCCAAAAGATAGGTATTTAGATTCACAGACATATAGGTAAACAGAATACACTATTATTATCCTGTCTTTAGTTATTCCTCCCTGTATTTTGCCTGAACGAGAAGATGAAGTGCAGCAATTGTTTGGATTAGTGCACACCAGGTATGGCAAGCAATAGCTAGCAAAGCATTCCCGTGCTGTTACGATGAACTGATTCTCTGCCTTCAATGTCAAACTCTCTTTCATACTCACTTGCTCTGACATTTCTAAGACTGGTTCATAATAACCTCAGTAGTCTTTTTCTTACCGACCCCATGAAAGTTAAAATCCTTTCCTCTGTTTATTTAATGATTAAGATCTGTAAATTTTCTTATATGTTGATCAGAAAAGCTCACTTTTTTTCCTGATTCCATTAAAGAATATGTTTCTCCTTCTCTCCAGCCTATCAGACTAATCCTTTACTGCCTTCACTGTGGCTCATCAAGACAGGCAGAACATCTTATATCTGCATTAAGCCAGACTCTGTAAGCTCTGTAAATGGAAATGTGCAATTTTGCATGCAGCTGTCTGAATGTATTATTCCTATTAAACAAGCAATCCTCTTTCCTAAAAATATGTTGTTGTCACTTGGAAATGCAGAGTTACATAAGAAAGTCCTGCTGCATCTCAGTAATAATATACCATGGAGAATTAAAGGTGTCTGCTTCACAGCTATCCCTTTGCATTTCTTTTTTTTTTGAGATTATGTACTGTGGCCTTATTCTTGCACTGAATTTCAGTAGGACTTTATTAGTAGCTCTGGTAAGTAATCTGGAAAAGGGCCAGATTCTGACCTTTTGCCTGTTCAGCAGTGGAACTGCAGGTTTATAGGTGCGTGCAGAAGGTCAGAGTCCAGCCCAATGCTTTCTGGGTTTTCACAGTAACTTTAAGCAACAGTTTTATCTGGTGATGGAAGAGCCTCGATGGACAGCAGTGTCATCTGTTCTTTCTGCGTTTTCATGTGCGCCTGGACCTGCCTTGCTCGGCCTTCCAGCCGCTGAGTCCATTCGTGGCGGAGTCTGCAAAGAGAGGACAAACACTTAGCAAGTACTGAGCCAAATCCTTCAAACATATCCGGGGTGTTTCAGCAGGGTTGAAGCTTTCCTCTCTTTCATCACCATAGCACTTGTTCCGTATTTGTTTACCATCTACACATCTCTCTATCTTGCTAGATTGGGAATGCAGGGGAGAAAGGGATAGTGCTGATGCTATCAGTGGTTGACATTGCTGGATTCCTAATGAGTCAAACAACTGCTGAAATACTGTCAGCGTGAAGAGCTCTGTTTTTTCCTCTGGGGTATTCTCAAAGCCACACAGAAGTACTGTCTATACAGTAAGGTCATTCTATGTGTATATTGCACTCTCTGACCTCCCAGGTTTACGGTAAAATGCAGTGGAAAAGAGCAACCAGAAATTTAAATATATCCATTTGGGTTTACTCTGAAGCAAAAAAAAAAGTAACAATTTTGTACCCAAAATCTCTTCAGACTTTGAATGTGTTTTATGGAAGGAATTGATGTCATGTGCAAGAGGAGCCACATAGCTTCAAGATACAAGTATAGTACAGACAGAAGAGAAAATCACTGGGGGCAACTGCAAGATATTGTTGGCTGGGTTCTTTTCCAAAGGAAATGGTGTTATGAAGCACCTGACACAGCAGTGCTATAGGACTAAATATCATATGGTAATGCCAAATGCATCATGGAATATATGGGTTTTCATATTGCATTTGTTGTGTTAAAAAGAACAGCAGCCAATGATTTTGTCTGAGAATAACTTTGCAGTAGCAGTTTCACGTGGATACTTGTGTTATTTTGGCTTCTGAGTTTGATTTCAGAGTGTGTTTGAACTTTTCTCATTTGCTCTACCCTGTCTTGGCTTCACTATTCTCTTGTGTGTATAGTTAAGCCTCAAAAAATTGGTCCAATTAGTTAGTAAAAATTTACCATTGAAAGGACTGGTGTTCCTTGTCAACTAGTGTCTTTGGTGTCACAGAGGGAGCAATTGCCTGTACACAGAGCCATCTAATTCTCCCAGGTGCCTTTTACATGAGGTAGGGGACCTGTAGATTTTGAAATGACACATTTCAGGCCCACCACAGGCCCACTACCTCATGTAAATGTGGTAGGTCCACTAGCTGATGTAAAAAGTGTCTATTACCTCCTGAAAGTACCTTTCCAAATCAGAGATCACTTTATGAACAATCTGGGCTTTGGTCAAGTGACCTTGAAGGAACATTGAATATGTAAGTTAAGACATATTCAAAATTCTTTTGCTGCATTTTTATTTTCTTTTTAGAGAAGATCTTATAAAAGCTTTTAACATTTTTAATTTTGTGAAGTTGAAAGTATCATCTACACCCGTAATTGCAGTTGGTTTGCGATGTCTTCTTGTGGTAGTTTTTTGTGAAGCTAGAGTGACAAAGGTTTCCACTGCAACTGAACACTTTCCTAGCTTTTATTATACAGGTATTCTCTCCAGCAACTTTTTGATTTGGGTTTGGGAATATTACTGACTAGACAGATAGTGTGAGCAGGACTGTCTACATCTGACTCTGTTGGGACACAAGGCCTGCCCAGATCTTGATTTCCACATCTTTAATATAGGACAATAGTAGCTTCCTCCTTGGGAATTAGAGTCAGAGTACCTGGATTATTTTTTTTTTTTTTTAAAAACACAGCCCTTTAGCAGCACATTCCGGTTTGTTGAAGTCAAATTAATTTATATGAATGTCCCAGTTTTGAGGAAAGTTTATGAAGGAAAACCTTTGTCAACTTCAGGAGGAAGGCCCATCAGAAAAATGCAAGAGGCACAGGTATTTCTTATCCTCTGTCTGTTATTAGTTGGTGGATTCTGTGGATAGAATCTGCTGGATAGTAGTGTGTGGGAGATCCTGGTTCAAACTCCTGAGGTGCAACAGGTTAAGCAAGTATTTGAAGCAGTCTACCAGACTTGTGCGGTGTATCTATACCATAGTCACAGCTCTTTCTAGGTAGTGCCTGTTGTTTTATACTCTTTTGGAAAAAAAAATTAAATAAATTTGAATAGCCTTAGTTTTATCTGTTGTATAGCAGGAAAGCTTATGAAATGTCTTTCATGGGACAAGAAAATCTTATTGTAGCATTTCTGTCTTTGGGCTTATATGATGCAAAGTCCTGTTAAACATGATAAAGACAATAGGGATTTGTTTACACTACACATTAAATGGGTGTCTTTCATGTCCCTTTAATGTAACACTATTTTATTTATTTGTGTAGCTGTACCAGTTCCAGGTAAAAATCCTGATATTTTCTGGCTGTCACAAGCCATAGTGCCAACGTGCTTTATTTTTATGTGACTATGTTCCAAGGCCTTTGAAGAATGCTCATGAGGTTCAGGGGTGAGGGGTGTCTGAGTTTCCATGCAGAAGAGCCATGGAAATATGAGACAAGCAGCTGTGAGAGGAAAAGTGCCAAAGACCCAGAACACAATCTGTGCTATGAATAAAGCAGTACAATAATGGGTTACCTTATTTTAAAGCATGTGATGACATGCCTTGCTGTCTTGTGCAAAATAAAAAATACCACTTACTTGTTCAGGGCACTTTTGCTTAACCTAGACTCTTCACCTTCTCGTTGCTTAGTTTGCTCTTGGATGACTTTTTCCCAAAAGTTCTTCAGCCCTTCTGCATCATGACCACCCATCTTGTGGCGGCTGAAGCTGGTATGCTTGCTCATTTTCTGAAAAGCAATTTGGAGGTCAGAGCTGTCAGGAGCCTAACCTGAGGCAGATACTGTGTTGCTTAGCCCCTTGCAATTTCTTTCTCATGCGGTGCTGTTAAAATAAAGTATGTCGCTTGAGAAGAATAGGTAACTGATGCTTACTCTGCCTTGAAGCAAAATATAAGGCATTGAAAGAGGCCTTGGGTGATAGTTAAATGGTATACCTATATTTTTGTTACTGAGTAATGACTGTGCGTGGTACAGTTCACTGAAATAGTCTGGAGGCCTCAGTAAGAGTGAGATTTTAAGTGGTTTTGGAAGAGCTTGGGAAAAATACTTCCAAATATAGTGCCATTACCACTGAAGTTCAGATGAGATGTTGTGAAGAGCTTTCCCTTTTTCTACCTCCTGTAGTTTTAAAAGAGATCATAGATGGTTGTTATCCAAGGGAAATATGTTGCTCTTAAATGATTCCTTTTACTACTCCAAATGATATCAAACACAAAATATGCAGGGGAATTATGAATCTAAAGTTGAAGCACATGGAGTGCAAAGCCCTGGGGAGCTTGTTATGGCCTTGTTCTTTAATTTATCAAAATTCAGTCTTAAATAGTGTTAAAAGTAGAGCTTGTTAAGATACAGAAATGAGTTCCAATAAATGAGAAAAAGGGTAGAAATGAGGTGAATTTCTCCTTGCTAAATGCGTAGTATTCAAACACAGAGGATTTTAAAATTCTCGGCATGTCTGAGGCACTTGCTGATATTACCACATATGCATTGGTTATCACATCTTAATGGTACTTCAGAAAGTTAAGTTCTGTTGTTTATTCCCAAAGGAAATAATCATATACTATATTTGTTGCTGGCCAAATATTGCTTTGCTATGACATTAAATAAGGTACCAACAACCCATTATACTTTTACCCCAACTGCTGAGCAGGACTTCCTGCATCAGACTCCTCCACTAAGCCCCTCCAGCAAGTAGGAGGATGCAAGAAAGAAAAAAACCCAACAAACGCATGCTCAGTTTTCTATAACTACATCAGCACATGATTTGAGGGTTCCTATGAAATCCCTTTGTATCCCTGCATTCATCTATATACTGCTGTGACTAGATACTTTCATCAATTGTCCACACTATAATGCTAATGAATTGATGCCACGTAGACCATGATATGTACTAATGAGTCTGCTTCATAGACAATGTCATACTTTATGATCTATCCTTGACAAATACTATGAAAACTATGCTAATGTAGGCCAAGTTCTGCCCCTCTGCTCTGCTCTCGTGAGACCCCACCTGGAGTACTGCACCCAGGCCTGGAGCCCGCAATGTAAGAAGGTCATGGACCTGTTGGGGCAGGTCCAGAGAAGGGCTACAAAGATGATCAGAAGGTTAGAGCCCCTCTGCTACAAGGACAGGCTGCGGAAGTTGGGGTTGTTCAGCATAGAGACTAGAAGGCTCCGGGGAGACCTTATAGCAGCCTTCCAGTATCTGAAAGGGGCCTATAAGAAAGCTGGAGAGGGACTTTTTGCAAGGACATGTCACTACATAGGACAAAGGGTAATGGCTTCAAACTGGAAGAGGGTAGGCTTAGACTAGATATTAGAAAGAAATTTTTCACTCTGAGGGTGGTGAGGCACTGGAACAGGTTGTCCAGGGAAGTTGTGGAGGTCCCATCCTTGGAAGTGTTCAAGGCCCAGGTTGGATGAGGCTTTAAGCAAGCTGGTCTAGTGGGAGGTGTCCTTGCCCACGGCAGGGGGGTTAGAATTAGATGAGCTTTAAGGTCCCTTCCAACCCAAACCATTCTATGATTCTATGATTGTGTAAAGTCTTCCTATCAAGTACTATATTTTAAAATCCTAAAATTTTAAAAGGGCATGTAAGTACACGTATCACAGCAGGATACAGCAGGAGCTGTTGCATCGGTGTAGGTGCAGCAGTTCTACTGCCACCTTTTGCTAAACGTGATTTGTTTATTAATGATGTGGTGTAAATGGGAATACGGGTAATCTTTTAATGATCTTTTGTCTCACTCTGAGGCCCTAAAATAACAGTATTACTTAAAGCTTCATCTTGCAAAAAGGTATGCAAGTCATGGACACACTGGAACATGCCCTATCTGTATCTTAATTCTAACACAGTTAGAGCAGTGTTAGAATAAATGCTGTGGTAATAGCTTGTTACAGTGAGTGATGGAATATGATTATTTCATCATTCCTAGACCAGTAGGTCACCTCGGTCTTTGCACCATTTAAAGGCACTTCTATCAGTACCAGCTGCCCACTTGACACTCTTCAGATAATTATCCTGTTGCCTCAGAAGCCAAGTGCAAGCTGCTGACAAACTGTCTGAGTAGGTTTGCCCTCCAAACCCTATTATACTTTGCCTCGTGTAAGAGTCTGCCATAACACATTAACCTTCCATTAGAGATTAAGTTTTTATGATTATTAAACTTAGAGTAAATGTTCTTCAAGTAGTACAAAGAGGGCCTCCAGTCTTTATCTGAGGTCTAAATTTGTTACATTTTTTTGAGGGTGCATGAGGGTTTTGGCTGCCTTAAATCTTGGCTACTCCACTTAGAAGAACAAGTTGTAGTCACACAGGTACCCAAAAGATGGAGATACTTCTGCAAATGTTAGTCTGGTACATGTATGGGACTTTTTGCAAGCCAAGAACATTTGACCTGATAATAGTTCCTAGGAATATCAGTGACAGTGAATATTTCATGTGGTATTGCCGTGGTCCTGGCTAAGACAGATTCTCGATGTAAGACTTTTGAAGATGGTTCTGTCTGGCATTATTAGCCAGCATCTCTCATGCTATGATGTGTGAAAACAACCTTTCTTTGAGCCTGGCCTTAGAACACCTATGTATAGAGATCAGAGTTCACGTATACTGTGTAATACCTTCTTTTTTTTTTCTGATTGAAAGATTCTTCTTAGGAGCTTGGTTTGGATTTCTAAGTAATTACCTAGGTTTGTTTTCTTTGTATCAAACAAATTCTTAATTATTGTTTTAGAAAACACCTTTTGTTGTTGTTGAATGATTTTCTGCTTTTTTTTTTCCGATGCCCCAATAACATAAATTGGTGTTATACTGACAATTAGACTTAATTCTGGCAAACTTGTTCTTGATTCCTTCACTCAAATACCTCAGGGTTCAGAAACTAGCAAGACAATTAGATTTTTCTCTGTAAGTAAAAAGCACACTTTCTTAAAGTCACCCCACTAGTTTTGCCTGGGTGGAAAGTGAGCAAGGAAAAGATGTTCTTTATCATTTTTATCTTCATTTTGCATAAGCAGGTATAATTCCAGAGAAATTAAGGGAAAGGCATCTTTCTGGCTACTAATGTCAGGTTGTTTTAACATGTTTTTCCACTGATATGAAAGTAAAGCAAAAAATAACAACACTTCTATAAGTTGAAAATGATTCATTCAGAAGACTTGAATCAGTGTATGTATAGTTTATGGACTGAAATTTTATGTTACGAAAATTTCTGCAGTATGTTTCCTATAAAGGACTACTAAAATGTGGATAATACTGGTGCAAGGCATAGTCCCTTATTAAATCTTCAAATAAGATGGTTGAGGAGGGCCTAATTTCATATGGGCTATGCAGTCCTACCTGCTCATTTGAATTATGGCTGGCTGCTTTTTTGGGGGAGCCAAGCTGAAAAAACAATATTTAAATAAAAGTGAAAGTAAATCTTGGCTAAAGTGGCATATGTATTGGCAGCTTTGAAACTCAACAGTCAGAAATATGTGCATGTGTGTACAAAAGAGTTTTGTACAGCATTCATTATTTATGGGAACTAATTTATGTGTTAACAAGTTATTAATTTATAGAGAATGTCCACAAGAAGAAGTAATAGTAAATAGAATTAATGGTACTGTAGAAGAAAAATCTCCTACATTTATAATCAAACCATAAATCACATGGGCATGCAGCAATCTGTAAGACAGCCAGTCACTCATGGAACACAGATAGCATCCACATATGATACATTGGTTTAAACTCCAAGCTGCTGTCCCCAAACATGTTTAGAGGACGTTCAAAGTGTGAAGGATGAGTAGTGTTTCCTCAACAGATCTCTCCAGAGGAAGGGAGAAGAAATTTTGCTTCTAGCTGGAAGTTATCAAATGCACAACTTTTATTCACTACCACAAAATTAATATAGAAGCAGCCAATGGTACAACCTTCTGTCTTTTAGTCTGATCTGCAGGCTGAACGTGCTCTAGAAAGGTGTTAAATTAGTATGTTTCCAAAAGCTTTGGTCTTAGCCTTTTCCTGGTCTGCACATTTTGAATTATTGTAGTCTCAGATGGCTTCCACTGAGGTACCGGAAGGAGTGTGAACAAATATCTAATGCAAAGAATTTCTCCTCTACACACTTTGTAACAGTATTTCTGCTTTAGACCCTTGCCAAAGAAATTTTTGGAGTCAGAAATGGCTCTTGATGGTTTGAACAAAAGTGCTATTTTTAGTAACCTTTATCTAAAATAAACAAGCAAAAGAAGAAAATCTTGTTTGAAACTTCAGTAAGCTTTTTTTCCCCTTTTTTTCAGTCTTTCTATTTAATACATTCCTTGAGCTAACCATTGTCTTTAAAAAATCAGTGTTTTATAGAAAGAGACAATACTTCTGTATACAATGAGATTCTCTGAAAACGTTTTACTTTTTATTAAGACGTATTTTCATTCATTCAGTAAAGGCATTAAGTGAACATATTTTGAGAAAAATGTCAAAGTAATTTTTAATCTAAATTATGCATAATTAAAAAAAATCAATTGGTTTGGTTAATAAAAAGAAACCAAACTTTTTTTTTCTCTTCATTGGAAAATATTTTAACCAGCAAGATAAAATAATGTATGAACATTTCTAAACTTTATTTCTGAAATGTTTCCTGAAAGAACAAAATCTGTAACAAGAATCATTGGGATTTTGTATCTTAAAAAATGTTTCCTTTCTAAAAGATGGAGATAGGGCTAATTTTAACACTTCCAATGGATTTAAGGATTCAGCCAATTTTAGTGTTGAACATGAACATGTTTCTAAAAGAATTTCTACAGTCACGTCAGAGTTTTTTGAAGACCATTGTAAACAATGGAAGGACTATCTTTGACTTCAGCTGGACTCAGTCCCTTGGGTCATATCATGACCACGAGCTATTTTATCTTTGCAGGTCACTAATTAGTCTCCTATTCCTTTTGCCCTTCACTGGGGTTTGTTTGCCTAAGTAAAGAACATTCTCCAGCGTTATAGAATTATTACAGTAGAGTATATGAGTGCAAAGTCTGTTTATGTTTGTTTTTTTTTAAAGAAGCTTTATGTACTAAAAATTTATAATTATGCTTATAGAATGCATTATTAGGATGAATATCCCCTTACACTTTCATTTTATGATGGTTTTCCTTTCAGCTGAAGTATGTGTAATACAGAAGTTCTAGTAATAAATACCAAGAACATATATAGGAACAAATAACTAATTTGAAGTTAATTCAATAATTGAAGTTAAGACTGGAGTCAAACAAAACAGCGGCAGGATACCTTTGGTATTTTATAAATCAGACAGGATCAGATTACCTTCCAATAAAGTGTACCATAATATACAGAATTCAAGGTCGTGGAAGGAAGAAGAAAAAAACATTATTTAAATTCACACCATTTAACAAAAAGTAAACTAAATGTACATACATGTACGTCTAGGCGCATTTAATAATCAAGATAGGAAGAGAAAGTCTTATTTTGGCCAAAATACAAGAACATAAATGCTTACTTTGATTGTATAGTAGCTTCCTCTTCTGTCAAAGAATGGATTTCTTGAGTGATTACTGAATAGTGTCAGTTTTACCTCTGGGTTCCCCTTTTCAAGAGGACTCCAACTGCCAGGAATAACTGATGAAATCTTTTCATCCGTCACTCATTTTTATTTGGAAGTGATGACATCTGCTATTATGAATTAGTTTAATGGCATGGGGGAAAAGAACCCAAACCCACAGTCTCATTTTGTGAAGTCTGCAACACACCGAGTGGAATGACCAGACAGTTACAGGGCACAAACTCTGAATGCCACATTTGATCTGTGCTATAATTTTTGGCAGGTGCCACTGATGTCATAACTTGGCTCTGGAGAAACGGTTATTCTTTGACAAGTGTGGATCACTGGAACATAACTTCCATATGACTTGCAAGAATTCAGTAGCGTCCCCTCCAAGAAAATGGGTAGATCTGAAAAGAACATCTTGAATAACACAGCTTTTCTCAAGATTGTGCTACTGAGTGACTGACAGATAAATAGATTTCTTTTTCACCCCTTTTGAAGTGTTGGTCTGTAAGAGCACCTGGTAGGCTACATGACAGGATTACAGCTAAGCTGTTAATACACTGAATAGCACAGGAATCTGAACTCAGCCAGCTGCGAGCTGGAATCATAGCGTATATAATTTGCTACAGAATTTAGCACTTCCACTTCTTGGACAGATTCTTCCTCCACTGGTACCACTGGTTGAACAGAAAAACACAGGCAAGTAAGGTGCTACTTACTCTGGCGGAGGAAGTCTGAGAGAGACCTCTTGCTCTCAGCTGTTATTGGCAATCTAACTGCATAACCCCTCTGATAATTTGGCAAGTTCCATCTTGAAAGGAGTTATGTTTCTCACTCCAGGTATTTCCAGTGAAAGTTTGCTCCAGAACTTTTCTGCACAAAGTACTATAAGTTTTTTTCTAATGTACAACCTGGTTTTATCCAAGAGACAAGTTACCCTTCCCTTGGCTCCATGGTATGTACAGCAGAAATCACCTTCCCTCTCCTTTGTTGTTTTGAAGATAAATCAGTCAAGGACTTTGGATTCTTCTCATACTCATTCTCTTGATAGGTCTCATGGCCTTTCTCTGCAATCTAATCGAATACAAGCAATGACAACTGTATCTCATATTCCATCTGAGTACTAGTACCTTATATGCTTCCTTATTTTGTTTGGATATAACCATGTGAATCTAGAATCACATTCATCTTTTCCAGAGATGTACCATGCTCATAAACACTCTCTAATCAATTAATGCACCCACCTAGTTCTCATCTTATTTTTTCCAACTGATAAGCTCCATCTTACAACAGAAATTTTAATTACATCCTGAGTTCATGACCTGCTTTTTGTGCCACTTTCTCTATTTCAGTCCTACAGGTCAGCTGTTTCTTTTGTCTTTGAAATCCAGTTCCTTGTGCTGATGACAACCTCTGTGTCCTCTGGAAAAGCTCTTTAACTCACTGCTTTATTTTGTAGCAAATGTCACCACTCAAGACAGTAGTAAGACTGCTTCTAAGACAGATCTGGATTCCTCCTCTAGAGGAATTCCTTTTTTAACCTTCTTTCAGGCAGGGAACATTTGTTAAAAGATGTTATCTGATTTTAGCCACTCCTTATCCACTTACGTGGCTTGTATGAGATTTATGAGATTCTTTCCCCCCCCCCCCCCCCCCTTTAACAGCTTATCTGATACGTTTCCTGTGGCACATTGTTAAATATTTTACTGAGGTTCACAGTTTATCTGGTCCACATGTATCTGCCCACATTTGTCTTGGTTGAAGAGAAGCACTAAAGTAATATGCCATGGCTGACCTTTGCAAAACCACTTTGTATTTATTTCATTTGCCTTCAGGTCTTTAATTATTAAATCCTCCAAAGTTTGCTGAAATGGTGTAAAGTCAGACTGGTATCTCTATTTGAAATGTGACAGAATATGGCTGCACCTATAACACACTAGGTTGTATTCCAGTTCTCTGTCAATGCATGAAGTTTGGAAGAGGTTCATGTGTAGCGGTAATATCTTTTCTTAGATCAGCTAGTATAAGCTTGGAAAAATGCACAAGGTCTGAAATAGAAGCAGCAAACTTCAAGGGTAAGTATCAGTTAGGAACAATTGTTCTAAGATTAAATAGATAAAACTCAGTGAGACCATCAGAGAGAAAAGCTGGTTCCTCTGTAGGAAAGAGAAGATAGTAAAGGAGAGGTAATAAAGTTCACCTTATCTCTTGCCACGAAGAAAACCAGGTTATTTGTTTCTTGCTGGATGTGGTCAGCAAACAGGGAGAAAGGAAGAGAGAGGCAGATTGTAATGTGTCACTAAGTATCTGTATTGAGCCCATAGTTAGTTCAGGTGAAGAGCAAAATTAATTTTTCCACTAATCATTCAATAAGACACTCAGCACCAGTACTGTTAGTGGAAGGTAGCCATCAAATGTAACTTGAGGTCAGTAATTCACTGCTGCAGGACAGACTGCTCTGTCTGATAGCTGATCCTGGACCCCAGGCAAATGCCCAAGTCGCTGATGATGGTGTCAGACTCTTACAGTTTCTGTTCTTGGCGCTGCTCCACTTGATATAAATAATGCAATGCTCTGGGCTTGAGAGACAGAGTCAACAGCGTACTGTTTAATCTCCTGTATGAATCAGAGCAGGGTTTTGCACTTTCCCTCATGTTGTATAGCTTGCCTCACATTTTGGCTACAAGGTATTTTAAGGCATCGTTTTTCATGGCAGGGGAGTTACTTGGAATTTCTTTTGAAAAATCTTGATTCCACTATGGCCCTGACAAAAAACAGATCTCAAAACCCTGCTTGTATTCTTGTGTTTGAAGCTGACCAAACTCAGCATGTCTGAGGACTCACCCACAGTTCTGCTGTGTAATTTCAGTAGTGGCTAGTGGCAAGAAAGCATACGAAACTCTAGGCAGAGGGCTAGGCCACTACAACATACACAGAGAAATCATCAGAGCTCTTTGATCTTTGTAATTAAAGTGGCTGAAACTTGGCATGCAAGACTCAGTCTGATACTACATAGAGATCAGCAATACAGTCTGCTCTGGCCTTCTGCTAGTGCAGAGTCTATTGCATGAATATTATGTAACTTTAGAATTTGCGCAGATTCAATCTATAGATTTGCCAGACAGATCAATATTTTGAGTTATTTCCATTTTTTCAACTTTAAAAAGCATGTAGATACTACTATATGTTTGGAGGTTTATAGCCTAACCTGACAATTTCACCTAAGAT
The DNA here is from genome assembly GCA_013398295.1 of Chionis minor. Taxonomy (NCBI): domain Eukaryota; kingdom Metazoa; phylum Chordata; class Aves; order Charadriiformes; family Chionidae; genus Chionis; species Chionis minor. The sequence goes on from VZSF01000861.1 coordinate 42,226, forward strand.
GTTGACAAGTCTGCAATGTATCTCTCCCAGTATGGCTTCAACAGTTGCTTTTGCTCATTTGAAATCATTTAGAGCTGTTAATAGGTCTCGTGTAGTGTTGTCTTGCACTGACATAAGTATAACTGATTGTGTTTTGGACGTTGTAGTATAGAAATTCACTTTGTTACCCTATCATAACCTAGTATTTTTTTGCTTGCTTTTTTCACTTTATGTGAGCAATTGCAGAATATGGCTGTGAACTGTGGTGTTTATAACAGTGTGTATTACTATCAGGGCCTGGAGGACCTCAACAGGCCTTCACAGACATACCCAACCACCCTATTTCAGCCAAGGTCCAGACCTATTTCATTCCCTCACCATTCTTGGGGCTGCCCATGGACAATGTTACCAGGCCCTGATGTAGGAACCTGTCTGGCCTGCCATTCTGAGGTCCCACAGGAAGATGACTTCTTCTTGGCGAAGGCACTGCCTGTGCTGCAGCCACACTTGGCTCCTGGATCATTTCCCTGTCATGGGGCAGCCCTGCTATTGTTTCTACCTGACCATTACCGTGGATGCAACTCCACGGGTGATAGCAATATAGGCGTATCAAACATGGTAGAATACTGTCATTAAAACCGCGGATGAGTGTGGAAGAAAAGACTGCCTTGCCTACAGTTGGGGTGTCACTAATTTCTGTGCAATTTTGTAAAAAGTGCTCAAAAATACTAGTGTTGGCAGCACTATATTCGACCTTGTTGATGTGGACTCTGTGTTACTAAAAGCTACAGACGGTCGCCAAACCATCTCCTACACTGAGAAACCATGAACCCACCTCCCATTGCTGTCATCGCTGTTTGAGATGCATTTATATAGATGGCTCAGAAGAGTTTTGTTTCATCCAAATGACTGAAGGAATAGCTTATTACTGTCAAGTGCATTAAACAGGTGAAAGCATCTGAACACCTGTCTTTCTCTAGTGGTTAGTGGATTGTGATATTACATGTGGCCTGTTGTGTAGACACCTTTATCTAAACTAAGTTCCTAAAAGTAGATCCCTAAAGCCAAGCAAATTTCCTTGCAGTGTCTGGGTTCATGACAAGAACACATGGATTACATTGCCAATCTGAGAAGATTGTCAGAGAGGGGAGAACTTGAGGCTGGAGAAGCTAGCATCTATGGAGATTAGCTCCATTGCTAATTTGATGCAGATGAGCAACTCATGATGTCACATATGATGACAGTTACCCTTCCTACTGTAGTCTGACAACAGTGAAATTGTGACTGGAAAACAAAAACTGCAGAGATGATCCAGAGAGTACCTGAGTAATCATAAGTTTCTTCGCCTCAAGTTATTTCTAAGTTATTTCTAATTACACAAATTGTTTATGGTGAATTTTACACAGATAAGCTTCTCTAGCTATGTTAATGCTGTCAGTAAGGTGCTTGTTTGCATTAGATAACCAAGCCTTATCCTTCACTGAAAGGAAGAGAATTCATTTGTTACAGGCTGTTGAAGATTTCAGTGGACAATTCACTGCAGTGAAGGCTGCAAAATGCGTATCACTCCCCAGTGTGCTTGGCTGTATGCTGTTGATTACCTGAAGAGGAGGGTGCCCGGTCTCAAATTTTTGTTTGACTGCCATTTCCTTATCAGGACTATGTTTGTGTTTTGTGTATTGCACGTTATTTTCAAGCATGAGGGGAATCAGACATCAAGAAGAATGAAGACTAAATTGCACTACAGCAGCTGGTTTCTGTTTTTTACTGACACAAAGCTCCTAGCTTGCATGGCCTGCAGTACATGCTGTAAGTTCCCTCTTGAAGGGTTATGTTATGGATACCAGATGCATGAAACAGGACAACATGAGAACTGCTGTTGAGGTGTAGATGGTACTGCAGTCTTTCTATGGTCTGGGAAAGAGTTCTTACTGTTTCAGCATTGTTTTCCTTGCTTTGCTACTCAGCAAATGCAGCCACAAAATTCCTATTCAGGACACCTCTGTAGTGTTCACTTGCTGAATCTTGTCCTACTGCCATGTCCTTCTTTACTCCCAAGCTTTCACCTATGCTGTCTGGATGTGTTTTCAGTTGTGTGGCTTGGGTCAGAAGGGTCAATCTTCCTTAAAACTGAAAATCAGGGTGATGAATGTTTTCTCTGCAACTAGACAGATAAATAGCCCACAGGATTTAAGGGTTTGTATTACTATCTTTCCTTCTCTGTCAGGGGATAAAGCTGGTAGTGGTAGGGTCTATTTCAATGCGCTCTACATGCATCAGAAAAGGATACAGCGTGGACCGTTCCCAGGAGAAACATGCCAGAGAGAGTGCAAAAGAAAGGGACAAGGTGAAAATAGTGCGGTGTGTTGGTCCTGTGAACAATATCTCTGAGCCCATGTAGACAGACATCATGCTGGGTGATGTCACATTATTTCATCTGTCTTGCTCCATGTTGGCAAACATGTGTCTCCAATGAAGCAGCTGTTATCATGTCACTGATACTGCAGAAGTTAACTGAAGGAATGTAAAATTCTCAGACAAGAAGAGCAATTGAAGAAGCCTGATATCTTGGGAACTGGGACATGCTGTAATACTACCTCGATCTACAGCTTAAAGGAAGACTTGAAGGACTGACCAATGTAAAGTAAATGTCTAAGTACTGAAAATGTCCAGAATGGAAGGCAAAACAGGGGTCTACGCAAGAGAGTTTGCAGGGTCCAGGGAGGAATGGGAATGATCTAATACCAAAAAGAAATATTTGTGAAAAGTCCAATTGAAATGTGGCATGAAGAGACATCAGGGAACCAACATAAAAATCTACCAGTGCAAAATTAACCCGTCAAAATATTTTGAATTAATCTGATTTTGCAATCTGAGTTTATAGTTGGTCAGTTGTTTGCACTGTGGAATTGTATTACTGGAACTGAAAAGCTGGCTTTGCTATTGCAAGGAAAAGTGGCTTAGAAATGCTTGCCTAAGAGGCTGTATCAGGGTACCCAATTTGTTCAAAATACACTTTTAATAACTTAATAGCTCTCCAAAGTAGAGAAGCAGTGGACAGATTATTATACCCGTAAAATCTGGGAAAATAGCCAGCGTAGATGGATTTGTACTTCAGCTGACAGTGAGAGAGGAATTGTATAAGAACTGCTATTTCCCAAACTGATGTTTTATTCATATTAACATGTTCAGATCTACTAATTACATTTTGACTTGCTAAGGAAGTAGTGCAGTGGTTTCCTTGTTTTTTGCTTCAGGTTTTTTTTTTGGAGGTTTTGGGGTCTTTTTTTAATCAGTTAATCTACAAAAAAGAGTTTCTGTTAGTACTCTTGAATTTTAAGCCAACTCTGCTTCATGGTACTTGCAACCTTTTTATGTTCTGACAATATTTCTGGAAATCCCTTTACGGGCATGAACATTTACATTTTAAATACTTTCTGATAAATTAGTTAGTTATTCCCAACTCCATAGTATTTTTTTTACTGAGCTATTCCTTGAATTGCTGCTTTAATGATTTACCATATCCTGTCTCATCAGGGCAGCAAGATGTTCAGGATGCAAGCCATCTTATACAGAATTTAGCATAGTCGTTCCATAGTCCTAATAGGCTGCTTGGTCCTTGATATTCTATTGTAATACAAATAAAAAATATTGCTGTTAACAAAATTAATTTATTTTTAATGGCACTTAAATTTTAACCTTCTCTTAAATTTGACTGCTGTCTAGAAATATCTATGGGCTTAAATACACAGACAAATTACCCATGGTCTCTGGTAACATTTTCTACATGTTATTTCAGCCTGTGGCAGAAGAGAAGAGCCTGGAGGTTGCTTAATGTGCAAAGGGCAGTCTAAGCTGATCTCTACAGTTACAAGTAGTGCATTATAAAAAGGCATTGTTAGGGCAACACAGTTGGTGGTGAGACCCTGAAGACCCCAGTCTGAGCGTTTCAGGGTCTTTAACAGGCTCACATGTCTATTAGAGACTAGCTCTACTCTGGCCTGAATTCTGTTAGCAGTTTGTTGATGTGTACTGGGTGTACTGGGTGGGCTCTTGCAACATATCTTTTGTTTCAGCATTACCTGAGAGGCTGTGGGGTTTTTTGCTTTTGGGTTGGTTTTTTTTGTTTGTTTGGTTTGGTTTGGGGTTTTTTTGTGTGTGTGGCTTTTGTTTCTGTTTTGTGGGTTGGTTTGGTTTTTTGTTTTGTTTTTGTTTTTTTTTTTTGTTTTTGTTTTGGTTTTTTTGTTTTTGTTTTTTTTTTGTTTTTGTTTTTTGTTTGTTTGGTTTGGTTTGGTTTGGTTTTGGGGTTTGGTGTTTTGTTTTTTTTTTTCTTTTTCCAGTGGTCTGAGGAATGAACCAAAGCCTGGTAAGTGAGGGCAGTTGGGGAATTCACTTCAAAGTGCCCTTATTTTCAAGCACCAGTGCTAAAGTATAAGCAACCTAAGTATGTTTGGATTTCCATTTCTTATGGGCTAAGAAAGTGGATCCACAGAATTAACATGAATCAAATGATGTATAGTAACTTACTATCCATGGCAATATGTATATGTACCCAAGCTGTTGAGGCCCTGAATTTCCTTTTTCTGTTTTAATATTAAACTGAGCTAATTCCACAAATTATGCAAGAACATAGTCTTCTGACTTACAGTTAATATGCCTTTTTGCAATGGAAACCTGGGACCCAAATCCCATTACCTCAGACATTTTAAGTTAGACTGGGCAAAGCACAGCCAAGTGCACTGAGGAGTCAGAGTAAAATGGCAGGGAAATGGATTAAATGACCTCATAGGTCTTTTCCATTTATGATTTTTATGGTTCTATATCCCTATATATTTACTTGCTTTTACCTCTTTTTTTTTTTTTTTTTTTTTTTGGTGACAGGTAGGCTAAACTTAGGGAGACAAAATTCATTCTCTGAGGCACAAAACTAATAATGGAAGGGTCAGCAGTTTGGGATTTTTTTACCATGTTAAGCATTTCACAAATGGGCAGGTGTAACATGCATTTATTTTTTATTCTTAGTTGTTCTTGAAGCTTGGTGTGGGATTTGATGAAGGAAAGCTCTGACCTGAAATGACGAGTCTGGCAACAGAAAGATCAGTCATAAACAAATGAAGACTCTGAAATGCCTGGCTCTGGGGAAAATTTGATGCTTTCAAAAAGCAGCCCTCATAGGCAAACCTCCTATACTTTCTGCAATGGTATTGCACAGCTTTACAGTTTCTCTGCTGGTTCCTGTAATTTGTGTAGTCTCTTTATGAGACCCAGCTAATACTTCTTCTTGAGAATGAGACCTGTCTTAGCTGACATTGTCTGGGTACCTTGGTCCTAAATATTTTAAACACAGGTATTGGGAATGTTGAGATTTCTGGTGGCTGCAAAGCTCATTTTCTGGCCAGCTATAAATGACAAGAATCCCTTCTTCCTCTACAGCAAGGCCAAAGGGAGGCATATCACAGTGGGGAGTGTGTTACTTTTGGCTGCAAACATCACAATGTATTAAAAGCTTTCTATCTCTTTCCAAATAAGCAGTAGATGTCTCAAGCTAAAAAACAGTTTGCTGCCAGCAGGTGATTTGTTGATTTTTGTGCCGTGCCTTTGTTTTGGCTCATGTTAAATTCCTGGAATGTTTCATTCTGGAGCTTCCTCCTAACATATTCAAGAGCTCTTAGGCTTCATTTTTACTGTATTGTCCCTCCTTTCTGATTTTATTTGTCAGATGCATTCCTGACACCCAATTATGCACGTTCAACACTTCCACACGCTGGATGCAGCTGCATTGGCTGAGGGGATGGCCACCACCATCCTGCGTCAGCTACTCGTCACTTCCCCCGTGCTGGCAGCTACCGCCTCTCCTGCTCTGCCAGATGCAATGCTGAAAGGCGTCCCTGAGCTCTTCACCCTATGCAGCCCAGATGTTTAAAGAGTCTGAAGAATAGGTCCCTGCTCGCACAAATGGTTTGATGGAAATGGTTTGGGGCAAGATCTCATGAGAAGCTCATCTGGCAGGTTGAAGAGAGGATTGCTGAGGACTGTCACAGGCCAGCTCACTGCGGCTAAAAACCACTTGCACCAGCCTGTATTATCTCAGACATGAAGGAGAACATAAGTCTGTGTTTTCCTAATGCTCTTACTTGTCTCTGTGATCACGCTGATGAACTACGTGCCATATTTCTCTATTCAAATGTTGGTTGCGTTTTGTCCCAGTTATAATTTACTTTAGAACAATACTTAACTCCCAGAATCTAGGAGGAAATTATAGAAGCATTTTTAAATGAGCAAAATTACCTGAAAGTGGTGGAAATAAAACCATTCACAAATATTTAAAAAGAATAAACATCCATTGCAGTGATGGGTGTTTCTAGTTGGGGAAAAGTCTATGGCTAAGAGCATTTGCTACACTGGGCTTTATGCACATATGGATAAGGCAGTGAGCACCCTGTTGCCAAAGCACCTTTAACTTAAATTAAGTGATAGCCTAAAGGCTGGAATAAAGATGAAATCAGTTATATTACAGTTGCACATGCTTTTCAAAAGGTACAGATGATGTCTAACAACATATTTAAGTGTTACCATCCACTGATTCTCTTTCAAGGCACAGATTCCTACTGAGAAGTTATGTCTGTGTGAGTATAGGACAGATTATTTAGAAAAGCAAGAATTTTTTGAGATATAAAAATATTTTGGAAAGTGTAAAAATAAAAATCAATGCTGGCCTTCGGCTTTGTGAACTCCAGGCTCCTGGGCCCTGAATGGTCAGTCCAATGAGCTTCCTTCAGTCTGCCAGCTAGTGAGTCAAAATTACTTTGACTTTGCTGGTCTTATTCATTTGTTCCTGGGTCCTAAAAACAGCGTTTCAATTTAGGTACCCTATGGCATTTTAAAGAATCCGTTTCCTTAAACTTCTGTTGCATGAAAAAATTGCATGAAAAGAGGAGAAATCTTTTATAGAAGAGATGTTTTAGAAAAGATGTTTCCCACAAACAAGATATTCTAAATTTGGGGGGGGGGGTTCTGCCTTCATCTCACTTTTAAGACTGTGGAGTATGCTATGAGTTCAAGGTTGCGGGCAAGTATGAGGACTTCAGGCTCTCCTATTTCACAGCATGAGCTCCTCAGGTGGCAACGAATGTCAATTTTTCAGACTAATTTCCTTAGAAGTGGTCAAGCAATTTGTAAGTTGTCCCGGAAGGGAATGTTTCAAAGTATATTGGAAAGCACAGATTGGGGGTGGGGGGTGGGGGGTGTGTGTGTGTGAATCAAAGGAAATTAAATTAATAGATATATTGGGGGAAAAAGAGGGAAAAGCTCCACATTCTAATAATTTAGTGCAATTTTGTTTGATTAAGAAATGTATTCCTGTTGAGATGTTATGTCCAGGTTAGTTTAAAATTAGATCGGAATCTAGTTATGTTCTGCCCAGCCTACTTTAAATGTGGTAATTGTCCTTTATAATCGAGCTATTGGAATGACATTAAAATGTGATCCTCAGAAACAACATAGTCATTTATCAAATGTTGTGTTAGCCTGCTTGACATTTTAATTTACAGGCTTTTTATTATTAGTTTGATCTCTTACTTATTAATTGCTTGAAAAACATGTCATTTTTCATGTCTTATATAAACAAATACAACAAAAGGGGTCAAATTTTAATCTTGGTGCAACCAGCATGAATCAAAGATAACTGCACTAAGTCAGTGAAAATTTACCCCAGTATAAGATAGAGACACATCTCCCCTCATATCTAAGCAAACACAAATGAAATTTTGCTCAAGCATTATGTAGGAAACATGTAATTTCTTTACTTGGATTAAAAAGAAAATAAGGCTGTGTTTCTTCTGACAGCAAGAGACTTCTTTTGTCCTTTGTTTCTTCAGTAGTAAAATCATATAAAGCAGCATGCAATTTCTCAGCTGTTGTGTTTCTTCCAGTCAAGCTATATCATTAAATGTTTCCTGTAAGGACTTGGGGGTCATCTTCTGAAGCCTATAAATAAGGACTTCTGGAGCAGGAAAAAAAAAGTAAAATCACCTTTTGCTCCCATTGGAAAAGAACTGGACTTGTGCCTAGCTGATATGTATGGCACATATATTTATTTTATTGAAAAATAATTAGTCTGAGTTTTAGCTGAGAAAACTTGGCATTGATGTAATGCTTATTGGCGTTTTATTCTGTTTATAGGACCACAATTACCAGACTGCTTAGTAATTTGCAAGCTGTATATGAACAAATTCAACAAAATCCTCCTGTGAAATTGTCAGTGTTGAAAATAAAATGTTGAGCACATATAACCATCTAACCTGGAAAGCACAGTACTGTACATCAAATCAAAACTTGGCCTTTACATTCGCATCTTGAGCAATAAACCTAAAAAAAAGTGATAAGCTAAGACTGCAAAGGTGATATCAGAGGAGATGTGACTTTTTTTCAGAAATTTGGAGAAAGCAAGGGTGGCACAGCTATCAATAGCAGAAGCATGAGGAATGCTCTGCTTATGTAGAGTTTTTTCCGTACAGACCTTGCAGTACTTTATTTGGAATATAAGTGTTAATGTTTTCATTTTATAGATGGGAAGAATGAGACTTTCAGGAAAAAAGTGATTTGTTCAAAGCAACTCTATAGCTGATCCAGGAATCCATTTATTATATAACTGCAGTGAACCTGCCCTATCCCATACTTACAATGGAGAACGAGACAGAAATTTTGCTGAGTTATTCACTTCCTCCACATCTCCTTTTTCATCTTAACACGCTTTCTTTGGGCCAGTCTTGGGCATGACAAAATGCTGGGGTAAAATCTGTTGTTGTGAAGTTTCTAATGCAGGAAAAATGACAAAGTGTCAGAAATCTTTCATATTCTGGTTTTGCCATAGAAACTCAATAGCTCCATAAATAACGTTAATGCGTCTGTGTCACCAGTGAGTAAAAATTTTTTTCTCTGTTTCTTCATCTGTCTTTTAATCTCGTTTGGTCTACTAGTTTCTGAATTGCCATAATTAGACCTTGATAACCTATTTTAAAAGAGAGAAAACCCACCCACCCCAAACTATCAGCATAATATCTCTCTGCCTTCATACCCTTTAATGTGCATTTTAGACAACACCCATCTGTGTTATGAAAGCAACCTTATTTCTGCTCTACCGTGGGAAGTCAGGGCATAAAAGAACCAACATATTATTACCACTCTATATTTTCTACAGACATACCATATTGGCTTGCTCTGTATTTTTTTCTTGGCGTGTTCTCACATTTGTACTCTGTCTTTTTTCTTGCTATCCTTTATTTCCAAATAGCATTCAAGATCTTAATCCAAATAACTAGTGAAGAACATTCACTTAACCTGCTAAAAATTCCTGATGGGACCTGACTTAATTCCAGACAAAATCTGCAAGCTTTGCATTTGTATTTTGAGTTTATTTATGTGTCTGATGTCCACAAGTCTTGTCTACGTGACTTCCTTGTTTTTCATGGTCTTCTTTGAAAATATATGTCTACCAGACCTCTCCTGAGCAAATAAGGGATTCTTAAAGACCTAACCCTAAATCTGTAGGACTAGCTGGACCCAACATCATATTTTATTATGACTGAAATTTCTCGCTCAGTCCAGATTCACTGGCGTGGTACTATCTGAACGTGTAGATGAATTTGGTCCGGATGTTATAAAAAATGGGAAACTATCTTTTGTGGATTTCCTGGACCAGTCCAAATCCTGTATCACTTCCCACCGTAAGCAGGCGATAGTCATCCTCCTTTTCTCTGGAAGAGAAGTTTCTAGGATTGTTAGAAGGCTGTACATGATGGCAGGTATCTGGGCAGTGGAAATGGAAAAGAAGAGGAACAAGGGGATGGAGGAAAACAAAGTAATGAAAGTTGAAAAAGTAAAGTAAATGTTTTACTTATGTACCCTTAGTAGCCCATGCATGGCTTGGGAAGTCTACATTCCCTGCTCGTCTGTTTCAGGCTGAGTTTTCATACTTACTATAAATGACTGAACAGACAGTTTTAATTATAGTAAAACACAACAACAGAAATGAATCCTCATGGTTAACAGGTCATAAGACTGCATCACAGTCCTCAGGGACCGAGACGGCAAGGACTCAAATGCTTGTAAATAGTGCAGGTGTTGAAAACCAATATGAGGTTATATAACTTTTTGACCAGAGAAATGCCAACACGTGTCTTGCAGCATTGTGGTGTATGACAGTAGATTTCTGGCGGCAATTTACAGTCCAGGAAAAAGGTCTTTGATCTCACCACAGTTGGCAATCTGTACGTTTCATATTCACTCATCACCATCTCAGGATATGCTAGTTTCCAGACAGAAGTAATTGGACTAAGAAAAAATGGCCAACTGTGCTGCTAGTTTTTTAAGAAGAGACTCACACAGTTTATGTGATTTTAGCCCATTATATATGAAATATTACTGTTATTAGTTTCAATTTGTTAATTACTCTTCTGTGACTAGGGATCTAAGTCCCACAACTCTTTATCTACTGTTTAACTGAGTGACCAAAGCTTGACAGGAGAGCAGAAAAATTGATGAATGGCTAATGATAAAGGCTATCAGTCAAAGATAATTGGTATAAAAACAGTGGCATTCTGTGATTGAGAAGTAATCCATTGTCATATGTCCATGAAGACACAAGATGGGTGTCAAAAAACTGCACACCAGTGGCACAGGTTAATACCATTTCTCTGAACAGATATTTGTATTACATTTTTATAATTTTTGTTCAGTGTTGATGTCCATGTTTAAAGCTGAACTCTTGTCCGATCAAACTTGCTGTATTATGCAAGGTGATCTTTGGGGCTCAATCTCAGCATAAGAAATAGCAGATTTTATGAGGTGTTTGAAAATATATGTAATACTTGCAGGGCAGGATTTTCAGGAATGTCCTTCTGTTTTGTTTTTGGTTTACTTTTCGGGAAGAACTTGTGTTTCTGGAGTGCTACAGAAATATTACTTGTATAGTTGCTCACTCAAGCCTCCTAAATGTTACAATAATGTAATTTTGAGGCAAATGATAAGATATTCCATTTAAACCGCACTGTTGCTGTAAGCTGTACTCAAGTTCCTCTGTAATCCGGATTTATTGCCCTCCTAGTTATCAGCAAACATGAGCAAACATGAAATAGTTTTCTGTAATTATATAAAAAAGAAATACAAGCAGTGTTTCAAAACCTTTGAGGTGGCAAGGTCAGCCATATGCCACTGAATAATTTCCTAAGCATCTGTTCATCTGGCTATCGCAATGTCCAATAGTGCAGATATGGTATAAATGATGACAGTATCATTTACTGGGGTCTAAACCTGCAACTGTACATTTTGCAAAAGTCCTGCTGAAGGACATGCCGTTTTGAATATAGAAATTTTGTGGGGCTGAGCTGTGATTTTAGACTGATCTTAAAAATCAGTATCCTGCTTCACCTTCCCTGCAACATCGTTCAAGTACAGCCTGAAATCAGACATATAGCTACACAAAGGGAAGCACAAGGAGTTAGTATATCCCAGCACAGGGAATTAGCTGTCCTTTTCATATAGTAGGACTTTGCAGAAGGCGGGGGTTTGAAATGTGATGGGCTGCAAAACTTGGCAGCTGTTAACTGGTACACAATAAAAATCTGATAGGAGACCTCCCTTCTAAATGTAGGTTCTCAAATGACTTTCACAGACTGTTTTTAATGTTAAGTTCATAAAAACCATCAAGGAACCAAAAACTTGTTGGTTCACAACACCTTTTCACAGAAGAAAGCGTCACAGATTTTATCCTGTGATGACAGTATTTTTTTGTTGACATTTCTGCTTGTACATTGGGTAGGAGAGACATTATCTTGATAGCCTTTTTGGTGACAGCTCCAATGTATGTTCTCATACCAATATGTATTTTTATAACACCATGAGAAGGGCCTGAGTCATCCAGAAAGACTTGGTTCCTATTCAGGTCATTGGTGGCTTCCTCTGGCTTCTTAGAAGGCAGCTGTTCCTGTCTCCTTCCAGGAGAGGGAAACTATCTGCATACACCAATAGCACACAGACGTTGTGTACAGCTGCCAACACTGCCTTCCTAACCAGAGGCAGTGTCTCTGATGCACTCTTAGCAGATAAGGCTCCGAGCAGGGCTATTTAGTGTCTCCCAAAGGCTGTAATTTTACCAAGATCCATTTAGTGGTGTGTCTGTTCCAGGCTCACTGAGTAAACCAGGTGCTTCAGGACACCTTTGTGGCTGAAAATTATGGCAACGCGCTGCAACAGCTCCTCTAGAGAATGCAGGAGCTGGGACACGTCTGGGTTGTTGGCAAGGCACACACAGATGTATTTGTGGTCCGAATCCAGATCGGAGCCTGTCATTTGTCTAGCCCTGTGAAGGAGCATGACAAGCTGCACAGGCAAAATGGGGTCAATGCCTCCCTGAGAGAGAAAGAAGACAGGGCCAGTTGTTTACAGCTGAGGAGACAAGCCTTTAATTATGACTGTTATGGTGAAACCTGCCTTTTCTCATGGTCCCATGAAGAAGTGTGGAGAGAAAATAAGAATAAGAGAAATTGAAATCTCTGTATTTCAATATACCTAACACACAAAGTAAGGTAATGAATAGAAAAAAAAGGCTGTATTTTGAAAGAGTAAGAAAAGTCACCTGGGTAATTGAGTTGTTAATGAGTACCAGTTGTAATGAATAGATTTCACCAGAAAAGCAGAAGTACAAATATTTGCTGTCTTTTGGCTGATACTTCCCAGTCTTGTGCACGCCTGTCCTAGCCCCTTCTGTTGACTAGTAAAAACTAATGATCGTTTCCATGATGGGATAACACATACGGTGAGATAATGTGTTTAATCTAATTTAATTGTGACTAAGGTAAGTGGCATTTTACTTTCTCTGGTAGCTCTGAATCTTCTTTTGTGATGAGAGACATATCAAAATTGTTTAACTTTGGACTCCATTAATGGACTCCATTGAACTGCTCTTCCCACATTTACATCTAATGAACGCTTAGTGGAGAATTTGTATTCTATTTGCTTTCTCATTTTCATTTCCTTACATGTGGGTAAGAAAAAATGTACACGAAACGTATCCTGTTACGTAACCTTTCTAGAAAAAAATTGGGGGTTAAACAGGATTAACACAACTTTCTGCTATTGTCTTAACTACATGTAAGTATTTGCTGTCTTACAATAAGGTAAGACAGGGACGGCCAGCTGGGATCTGATGGGATGCCTTATGGAGTGGTTTTTTAAGCCTGGAGCAATGCCAATAAGTTATTAGGTCAATCAATTTGCAGATATTGTTACGTGTTTGTGCAGGTGTGGATGGGAAGTGTACAGACAGATATTGTTTGCAGTTAATTGAGTGCAGCTGTATACATTGCTTCTGAAAAGCTGGCTGAAAATAGAGCTTGTCCCATGTATACGTTGAACTTATTTGTCCCAGATTAGGCTGGGTGGGAAAAAAATCCATTTCTGAACTCTTCATGATTTCTTTGTCTTCTCTTGAAAGAATGAAAGTACTTTAATCAGGTTACCCTAGTGGAGGAAAAGACAAAAACTCATAGGGCCTATAGGGAACCAGGCAATCTTTGAAGAAAATTTTGGTTAATTCATTTCTGACCTCACTCCATTACACCAGCTCCATCATAATCAGCTAACGTGTTTTTAAGCAAGATTTCTGTGGTCCACATTGTGAGTAAAATGCCTACTGTTGTGCTGGGTAGAGCTGTATCTGAATCCATTTTTCCTTCTGTAGGTGATGGCTAAGTTACTGGTGGTCTGTACAAGAGCAGTTATGTGACTAAAATTCCCAAAATAAGAGAGTTATGAAAGAGAAACTATTGCTTGTGCAACAGATCCCACCTGAACATGTTTGAAGATGTGTTTTTCATGCACCTACCTCACTGACTGTCTACAGCCTGGAAAACATGGGACTCTTTTTTTTGTGCAGAAGCATATTGTGAGATACGGTACCATACAAGGTTACATTGAACTTCCAGTGCTATACTAGGCAAAGTTCTCTTATTATTCCTTTGATTCCCCTCTGGAAAAAAACCACAACAACCAAACCTGCTCTTTGGAGTAAAGCAATCAGTCACTGAATACGCCGCGAATTTATGAAACAACCAGGACCCAAGGATGTTGTGTGTCCTCTAGGTAAATAATACTGTGAATCCTACTGCAGCGATCTATGTATCATAAGCAGCTTCCTAAGATTATATAGCAAGATCAGTTTTTCATTCAATTGGTGCTAGTTTTAAAGACATCAGGCTTAATAAATGTATGAAAATAAACTGCCATCGAATGCATATTTTAGCATTCGGCTTCAATGATGTGTTAGCTCTGTTGAGATGGGCATACGTATAAATCTGCTCTGCAGTAGTTCCAGAGTCCTCCCTAGAGGAAAAAAACATATGAAAATTGGAAATGAGGCTGAATTTTTTGATTCTTCCTAATTTTTAGTTTCAAATGAAACTCTTTAAAGTAAAAAGTAAACAATTTTATGTTAGTTACTTTTCAGGACTGAAGAGGCTCTGAGCGTGAACACTGAAAGTAAATACATCTATATTTTAAGGTGTTATACTTCTCATGTGAATTTTCCAATTCTGCTAAAATAAAAAAGTATAACTGAGATGAGACCCCAAGATATAAGAAAATCAGTAGTGCTATTTTAGTTTTTCAAAGGAAGATTTGATATATCAAAAATTCTCTATGCTGCATTACCTCTTTAAATAAGGTGTTTTCTACATAATTTATGTTAGAAATGCGGTTTCAATATTCTGACAAGCATTTGTACTGCATGCTTATTTTAAGAAACAGAACATGCTAAATGTTTTAATTAGTTTTGAAATAAAAATTTATTTACACGCGGTGAGAGAAACTAGAAAGGTGAGGCACACACCTGAAACCCCAATAAATATGTAAGATGCAAACTTTTTAAAACCATGATTCAAGAGAAGGCTTTCTTTTGAAATAAGCCCAAACCCCCCCGACCAACGACCCTCCGCAAAACAACTTTACATATGACACTATGAAAACAGTTTTGTCTTTTCAGTAGCTGAAATAAGCAAACACTTAAGAATAAGTTATATATAAAAAAAAAGATAAATATATGAAGCTTTTTTCCTTCCACTGAGAACTGATCTTTCAATACCGAATGTTATGTCAGTTGTTGGATGTCCTTAGGCCAATTCAAGATGTACAGAGTTGGGGGGGTTTTGCATCTTTCTTTCAGTTTCCAGGAAAGGTGCCATGCCTCCAGTGCTTTGCCCTCCCATTCGTGCGGCCGTGGGGAAGGTGGACATGGAGGTGGCCCTGAAGTCCTCCCACCACAGGCAGACAATCAGTCGGGCCTGGAGCTGCCAGCTACTTCCATATGCGAACTGTTTTTGTCAGTCAAGTTACCACTGTTTTGTTCCTTTCTGTTGCTCCTTAGAGAAGCTGCCAAAGCAGTGGGAACAGGATTGGCGCGGTGAGGAGGGAGGCTTTATGCTGAAGGCTCAGTCCTTCAGACCTGGGTCCAACCTGCATCCAGTCAGGAGGATTTTCTTTTGTGAGACCTGAACAAACGAAAAACTTCCATTTAAATAGCTTTAAATTAAGCAGAAAAAAGAATGATTTGCCTGGGTTGTTTCAAGTTCTTTATTGCCCTAAACTACTTCCTTTCAGCCTTCCCAGAAGCTACTTCAGCTGAACAGGCAGTGATGGAGGGTACTTAAAGACAATGTTCACAGTTTTGAAAGAGCAGCAAACAGCAGCTCTCAGAACGTTTAAGAAATGACTGATGAGATTTTATGGTGCTTAGGAGAGAAAATATCTGAGTATTCATATGTAAATCTCAGATATTCACCAGAATGTTGCTTTTTAAGTACTGCCATATTTTTCTTTGCAAGTGCATTTGGAGTAAGTAGCTGGAGGTAATGTTGCCTCTGGAGACTCAGAAATTTGTTTTAATGTGAAACAAAAAAGTCAGAGTATTAAAGCTCTCAGGCTTTTTCTTTCTTTCTTTGCAAAGAAAGTCCTCAAGGGAACACGGATATAAAAAATAATTCTAAAGAGATTAACAAAATCCAATTAACCTGGTAAAACCATTAAGTAAATTAGCAAATTTGGTAATCAAAGTGTTGTCCTTTTGTGTTTGCTTAATTCTAGCATTAATAGCTTAACATGGTAAATGTTTAACAGAGTGCTTTTTTTTGTGGCACACAAACATAGATAAGTTTATGCATTTAGAAGACTTTTTGTTTCAATTGAAGAGCCTCTCAAAGAAGTTGGCCATAGTTGCTCATGAATCGAATTTGATCAATACCACCTCTTCTGGGTATAGAAAGCCAGTACTTTTGTATTTTAGTACATTGTGTGTACATATACACTATGCACATAGATAAATATAACTGTGTATTCATATCTCTGCATGTGTACTTTTTTTTTCTTATGTATATGTGTATGTATGCACACAGACATTACTCGTCAGATATCTTCTTAAGTTTCTGGCAGGTCAGATAAACTAGTATCACTCACCACTGAAAGCAGGAAAATTGAAGTGTTTTTCTTCACTTTCCCACAAAGGGTAAGTTTCACACTTTGGACAAACTTACAAACTCCAGATATTATTTATCCAAATCTTTTAAGCTTAATTCTAAATTTAATGTGAAAGAACACCCCCAAACCCCAAAAAATGCACAAACAAACCCACAAACCTCTACTTCTTTCTGAGGCTAATGCCATAAATAGAAGCTACATAAGCAATGTCCTGCATGTGCCTCAGATCTGAGTCTAAAGGAGTCATTGTAGGGCAGAAGAGATCACACGTTTTTCAAGAGTTTCTCCACTACTGTCTACATTTTCCTAATATAGAAAGATTTGGCAGTGGATAAAATGGAAGATAACTAGTCACAGGTTGGTCTTTAATGGGACTTATGCTGGCTAGCAAAGCCTGTTCTCACACCCTCAAGAAGTGTTCTGCCACCCTCACAACAAGCCCAAACCTGATCTGTCCCCTTTCAATTTGCCCCAAGCCACATCCACCTTCTTTTCTGTGCGGAGAGGTAAGTGCCATTTTCGTAGCAATTATGACTTTCCATCACATTGGTGATCATCAAAACTTGGTTATGGTCAGGGGCAAGTATCACTAGATGCCTAAGCACATTTAGCACTTTGATGCAGCTGAAAGGGTTCTCCACAAAGAGTTTGCCATCGTTTTTGGCAAGTGAATGGACTCAGCGGTACTCAGAGGAATGAATAACAACAAGGGATAGCTGGGTGCTAGTTTAAGGACCCCCATCATACAGAGCATCCTGTGTCTCTTACCACAGCCATCTCTCAGATCATGAGGGAAACAGTGAAGGACCCCATGGACACATTGGCAGAGGAGGCAGCCGTCCTTGGTCCATTCCCCATGCCTCACTGTACCACAGAATCTGCAGTGTCAGGAAATAAGAGTAATGATTAAAAAAAAAAAAAAAGACTAGGAAGTGGAATGACATGTCTTGAAAGTAAGCTTGTTACTATTTCTGGGAAGAAATTCCCCTCCATGTTTTGCTCACCTGATACGTTCATCATCTTCACAGTGTCTACCAGTGAAATACTTTGGACATATGCAGAAAGTCCCCAGGAAACAGGTCCCTCCATTTTGGCAGCAGTTCCTGTTCAGCTCACGGGCTACAGTCAGAAATAAGAAGTTAACTGCAGGAAACTTGTTGAACAAATAAGGTACCCACTTCAGCGGCAGACAGCTGGGCCCAGACTTTAAGCCTATTGCTTTCAAAATTCAGTTTGTTTGCCGATTGCAAAGACTCTACACAGTTATCCTGACTTGTTAGCAGATTCAAAAGGTCAAAGACTAAATTAAGCAGGATCCTTGTAAGTTTTAATTACTCTTTCAGTAACAGATACAATTGCCTTCAGGCTTTTGTTTTTGTTCCTGTGCTTAATCAGAGATTAAAGTTTGTAGAGGCACCCAGTTGAGGACCTGACCTTTCATATGTTCTTTAAAAACACAGCATGAGTTACTTTCTTTGATCCAGTTTTCTGGCTATCGAGTCTGGAAAAGACATACATATTCTGGTGTCTGAACAGGTGACTACGACCCTCAATTAGACCATTTCTGGGCTAGATGGGGCTGGATTCGTACTAAAAGGGAGCCAGTAGGAAGGTGGCATCAAGAAGAAAACTCTCTTTACTAGTGTGTACTTTCAGAGATGTTTTGGAAGATAGCAGGGAGACAAGTGTCTTATGTACCTAGTGAGCAGGCACTGCACATACCGCTGAAGCTGGTAACACACATCTTATATCAAATATAAAAGTATCCGTTCTTTATACTCCCTGGGAGAAATGTTAGGAAACATAAAAGGAAATAGCTCTTTCTGAATCAGAGCAATAGCTTTCAGCACGGATCCTTTCATATTCCCATGACAAATAAAGCGCTCCAACTTTGTTAATAGCAATGAGAGCAGGCTACGGGAGGCTTTTTTATTACCGCCATTTTCTTTCTTCCTCTAGAAATTTTGAATTAAAAATTTAGAATTTTA
Organism: Chionis minor; assembly: GCA_013398295.1. Classification (NCBI taxonomy): domain Eukaryota; kingdom Metazoa; phylum Chordata; class Aves; order Charadriiformes; family Chionidae; genus Chionis; species Chionis minor. The sequence continues at coordinate 60,717 of VZSF01000861.1, forward strand.
GAAATGCTCTTCTCCCCAGGTAAGGCGAAGAAGAGAATTTATAGGTGGCGATAATCAGTTGCTGATACATGTCCCGACATACTGACTGGGAGGACTGAGATTGGCCTTCTGGGCCCTGCCTATGAAAGACAGGGAGCTGTTCTTTACTTGCTGGCTTCTTGAGCTTGAAACTGCCCTCACATCTCAAATTCAGGAGCATGCGGTGAAAAGTGTTTTTCTGATTGTGTAGCATCTAGTGTTTAATTAGCTGTACAACCTGAAGTTGCTGCATCACAAGGGGCGGGGGGGGAAGGATTTGACACAAACTTCTGAACTTACTTCTACATTGTGGTTTTGTGGTTTTTTTTTGTTTTTTGTTTTTTTTTTAACAAAATCATCAGCCCTTTCTAGATTTCTGTACCAATTAACAAAAGTAATAAAATTATGATGCGGCACTTTCCATTTCTCCACAGGACCAACATATTTCAAGTACTTCTATGGATACTTCAGCAGGCATTTGTGATGTCTTCAGGAGCACAGAATTTGTGTTCATGGAAGGGCTTGCTAACTGTTGCCAATAGCTGCCTGCATATTTACCAGGCTTCACAGGTTCAAGGACACCCAGCTATTCGCTAAAGAAACCACACTGTGGTGTAAAGGTCCTTTGTAGGAAGTCTGCATGTTTTCACTAACATGTAGGGATTTTGTTTGTCTGTTTTTAACTAGTCACAGAATCAGTGGGTTGAAAGGGACCTCTGGAGACCATCTAGTCCACCCCCCAACCCCCCGGCTCTTGCCAGAACAGATTGCACAGGATGGCGTCCAGGCGGGTTTTGAATGTCTCCAGAGTTGGAGACTCCACCACCTCTCTGGGCAGCCTGTTCCAGTGCTCTGCCACCCTCAAAGGAAAGAAATTCCTCATATTTAGATGGAACTTCCTGTGTTCAAGTTTGTGTCCATTACCTCTTGTCCTAATATAGCTATCAGTATGTACCAATGCCTTTTATGCATTTGATTGTGCATTTAAAAGATGGTAACAAAAAGTGTCCTCTGGAAAACAGACTATTATGTGACCTGCATGTCCTTTTTCCCCCTCTAGAATCACCTTCACAGTGGACTTGAAAATCAGCTATATCCTCATGTGATGGGCAATTTAGCATGTGTTAACTCAATGAAAGGTAAGGTGCCAGAAGGCTTTCTCCTTTTCCTCTTGAAACTGAGGTTATTAATTTCCTTAAAAGTGTTTAAAGATGTGCTCTGATTTTCCTGGTTTGGGAAATCGTTACAGTTTTCCTCTTCGCACCCTTTAAACATATAAATTAAAAAAGGACAGTGACATTCTTGGGAACAACTAAACTGCAGAATTAACATATGACACTGCTTAGAAAAACTGAGAGCATAAAATTATCTGTTATGAAAGTAATGAGTCTCAAAGCTGCAATTTTAGAAAGTGATAGAGAGGCTGATGTGTGTATTATATCTTATGTTAGCTATTTCTCTCTCTGCTTCAGAGTTCAATCCAGTGTTATTACATGGGTTCAGCAGGTGGTGGAATTGTAAAATAAAAAACACTGGAGTGTTTGAAATGTCGATTTGGTTATTTACATGAAGAGTAAAAATGGATCAGGACACATATTGTAGGTTCTGAACAGGCAACATATAAACCCTATAATCAAATCCTGCGCTTTCTGAAACTCCACATGGATGTCCTGCATCCTTTACCATGCAACAAAGACTGGCTCACTGAAGAAGCCAGAGAGAACAACATTGCAGAAAATTCTAAACCTACAAATATGAAGGTAATGTCACTCACAAGAGTAACTCCATTCATGCATGAAGATTTCTGAAAGCAAAGACTATGAGACAGTAGCTATTTTACTGCTAGTTATTTACAGGAGGAGGAGGGAACAGGTTTTAGTATTTTCTTTGCTTGATAGAACCATCACTCACTAAAAAAAACCCCAAGAAATAAAGGTCATGTCTTACCAGTCTCAAACTGGAGTACTTGTAAAGGTAGTGACATACTTAAAAACAATCTGCAATGCAAAGATAAAGATACATGAATAATGAAATCACAAAAAACTTATTAAATTATAGCATCAAGCCAGTGAAACGTAATTATAACTATAGTTTTGGAACATATAAGGGGAAGGAAAGTAAGTCATTGTCTAGGTATGACACAAGTATTCTTTGAGAAGTCACCCCCCAAGTTTTAAGTAACCACTAGAAAAAGAAGTGTGAAAAGTACAATACAAGAATTAACTAAACAAAATTGATAGGGGGTTTTTTTGTGTGCAAGCAGTAGCAAACATTTTAAAGACTGCACTTTCATTATTAAAAAAACAATTATTCTTACCTAAAAAGCTTCATATTTGTTCTCTGTGGTCTGACCGTATTTCACTCCTTTCTTTGCACATTAGACTCTTCTGCTATCACTTTACACTGCTAGATACACAAAAAAGAATTAGCTTGACAGGTAACTTTTGGTGAAATATAGAAATGAATGTAAAGCCAATCCTGTGCTTATCATCCAAGAAAAAATTGGTGTACTTTACTCTCTGAGCTTTAACAGTGTACTCCCTGAAGCAAGTCATTTACAGACGATCAACACCTTTCTGCTCTCGCCTCCCATTTCCCTACTTGACCTCTCTTCATTAACCCAGCAATTTGCAATGGCATTGGGTGGTGGATTTATCACAGGATCTGCTCTAAAGTGGTCTCTGGGGGCAACAGAGCTAAAGGTAAATTGAATTTCCTACGTGAAGGCCTCTTTTCTTTTTTCTCTTCTTTGTTTTCTCTTGTCTTAAAATGTAATATCATTGCCATGACTCAGGTCTGATTAATGACATAAATATAGAGCTATACGGTCAACATGCTATAATCCCTAGAATAAATCAGGAATTTATCTGAAAGGTAATATTTTAAACTGTATTCTATTTTAATAATTTCTATATGGCTTTTTGGTTTAGAGAATATTTTTTATGTTACATGCAATATTTTCAAGATTGGTTTATTTTAGCCTGACAATATTAGGGTCTCAATATTTACCATCCTGGGAGATGAGAAAAGGAATTTTGAACCTAGTCTGTTGTGACCTAATCTAAACCAAAAAGACTTTATGTGCCAGAATTTGCCTTGCTTTAACTAAATAAGTGTCTCTAAACTGGTGCAAGTTTGTGTGCAAACTGTTGTAATGAAGCCTATTACCCTTCTGGACATATGCATGCCTCAAAGGGCATATCTTTCATTTATCATCTGCAGTAATGTCAAATCTCTGCCTTATGGAAATAATTGATTGACCTCACCACAAAAGTTTCTTCAAACAGCTGAGTTAGGCCTGAGCCTTTTGGATTCACTTAGGTTGCATTCTCTTTCTTGATACTAACTTTTTTCTTCTGGCTTCACTTTTCCCGAAGATTGCTTCTGCAGTCAGAAACGGACCATCCACTGAATTTCTACTAAATGAAGACCAGGATTGTCATGTTCCTGCAAATCGAACTCGGTATCAGTCACACGACTGCGTCGAACCAGGAGTTTAGAGTAACAATAGACTGACATAGCAGGGAGAAGGCACGTGGACTTTGAGTACAGGAAATACTTTTCGGGTTTATTTGCTGGACTCCGGAAATTTGATCAGAGACAGAGACAGTGTGCCCTCGCTTGTTTGCTTTTGCCCTTGGAGTTCAATCGGGAAAGAGCGCCTATTTAAAAGACATAATGAGCAAGGAGTAGTTTTGCTTTATTGGACTAATCTCCCAAAGCAATTCATTGCTTCTCTAATGATTTACTCCTCAAAACTGATGCTATCTCTTCCCACCATACCTTCCACATACACACATGCAAACGACTTTGAAACAATTACCTTCCTCAGCATCCTGGGACAATTTAGGGAGAATAAGACTTGCAAATTGAAGTGGTGGTCATTTCTATCAACCTTGATTTAGGTTAATGATTGTAAATAATAATTAGTAGTTGATATGTGAACACCTTGTCATTGAAAGCTCCCCAATGATTACAGCACATCTAGGTCATTCAGATGAGCAGTTCCACTCCGTCCAAGTCCAAATGAGCAGGATTTGTGGCTGAAATCTAGGGCCTTAAATACGGCTTAAATTTTTGCATGCCTTGAATAATCCCACTGGAAGTGTTTCAGTGCCACTCTTATCACATTTGTCTTTTGTGAATTACTGTTTCACTGTTTTGCCTCTCAAGATGAAAATTCTGGAAGCGCACATGATAGGTAAAGAATTTCAAAACCTAGGATTTCCTTTGTGATTCTTTACAACATCTTACCTATTTTCAAAACTGCATTTAATTAAAAGTTAGGATAAATACACAGTTGCTGTAGTAATCCCTGAAGAGTCTAGGATTACCACAGGAATACTAAGTGCAAAATGAGCTTGCTTAGTTACCAGCCATTACTAGGAAGTTCAATGCCTTTGCTACGCTGTTTGAATCAAAGCCTATTTTTTTCTCTATGATCCTATCAATTCTTTAAAGTTTGATTTTTGCTAAAGTTTATTAGTAGGGAATTTATTTTAACTAAATATTTTCTTAGAAATATTTATGTAAAATTAAATTAAAGATTGTTTTGAAATACTAACCACTGTTTTAAACTTCAGCAGTAAACTTCAGAGAGAAATTATTTTTAATGCTTTCTTGTTAAAATAAAATTAAGGATTTCCTGCTCTCTCTCTCTCTTTTAAAGATGTATTTATTTTTATGCAACACAAAATTGAAAGACAGTGCTTTTGGGTAGGTGCAATAAAATTTAGCAGCTTTTTAAAACCTAATGGCTCTCGGGGTGGGATTGAGTGTGTGTGTGCCAGGATGAAGGACGTGAAATAGCAAGTCAGTTAACACAGACTGTTAGAGTCTGTCATTGTTGGGTCTTATCATCATGTTGCCCTTTGCCTGACTCTGTAAAATCAGTGTGGTTTCTCAGAAGCACAGATTAAATCTGAAAAATATTAGAAAATAATAGTAAATGAATTTATTTTTTATTGAGTTCTATCAATGTCAATATAAATTACAGATTTCCTTAACTTGCTTACTTATATGAGTTTTGCAGCTTCTCTTCTGTTGGTGTGTATTTATGCCAAGGGTATGATCAAATCCAGTATTCCTGTAGCACAGTGGTAATTGAAATCCCTTAGCTGCATTCTAACCATAACGTAGCATAAGTTAGGTTAGTAAAGCCGGTAAATCACACCTCTTCCAAAGACATCATCCAGAAAGCACTAATATTCCCTTACCTGCATGTTGTTTCATACCCTTGTGGTTCAGTTCCCCATTTATAAAACACAGATGAAAGTATTCCCTTGCATCAGAAGAGTGTTATGAGCCTGTATTCATTCATAAACATGATGAGTTACATAAAGATGTTCATAAACCTATGGCTGAGAAAGTAGTGTTACAAATGGCTTCAGGATAATGGGTCTGCCTATCTAATGGTTAAAACCATTTTCAAAACAGTTACTAAGATTATGGTTTTCATCTTTTTGATACAGATATTATACCAGGAAAATGCAGCTGTCTGAATTTTGTAAAGATGATGTATAACACTCTTCTCTATAAGCTCATGGAAATTTTACCCTGGGTCACTGTTATCAAGTATGTCTCATATTCTACATTTGGCTAGAGATAATTTACAGGCTGACCTGCACATTTTGTGCAGCCCAGTGGCACCATTATGTAGGCATTTCTGCATGTGGTTTTGTAAGGAAATGAAGACTCCTAGGATGCTTCAGGTGTTCAGGGTTAAAAAGAAGAAGAGGGAATTCTAAGAGGCTGGATTTGTCTAAATGTAGATTCTTTGTGCAAGGTAAATCCATGGTCGAGATAAGCAAAAGAAAACAGGAAAATCAGATGTTAAGCTTGTATGTGGAAATTATGCTAATACTTTAAATATATCTTTATGATTCTTCTAGTTGTCAAAACTTTTAGTGGAATTGGAAAAATCTCCTTTCAGTTGCCTTAATTAAGAGAGATTCTCTGTGTGCATACTTAAGAATCTCAACCTTTTTTTTAAGGTTTCAGTCATACAGAGTCTGTCAACTCTGCTCAGACATTGTGATTCTTTGAACCAACAGGATTTTCTTTGTGATGAGAACGAACTAGTCATGAAATGATCTGGTATATTCAATCTGTACAAGGTCTCACTTTATAGCAGTGGGCATGGATGCTAATACATTTGCTTCTTGGAGTATGTCTGTTTTAAATGCAGGTAAACCCCTTGTGTTTTGTTGCTGTGTACAACATCATCATAGTAGATGTGTCTTGATCTGTTATTGACGTTGTCCACTCAAATAAATATACGTTGAAATTTAACAATTTGTGTTTAGAAAATCCATTTCCCAGTGAAGTTCAGAATGAGATTATGATGCCTTGTTTTTCAAGAGCTGCCTGTTTCAAGGAGAGGTCATGCATGGTACTGACACAAATAAAGTGAAAGTTAATTTCTTGTTAATGAGCTAAAGATGTCAAAAGGGCAATAGTTTTAGGGCTCAACTCTGCAGAAGCAGATGAGAGTGGAGAAGAGCACATCAGTTTAGTTTTTTTTCTACCTAGTCATGTTTTATCACAGAAATGTCAATTATTTCCTCTTTTTAAAGTCATTTGGGCTCACACGTGCTGTTTCTGAAATAACTTGTTTTGTATTTGACAGCGTAGATATAAGGACTTTTTTGAGTTGATTTAACGCAGATTATTTTTGTGATCTGTATTACAATTTGACCCCACAAATGTTTATACTGGTAATCTGAATGTGCACAGAGCTGTGATGCAAGGCTAAGAGTCATGATACATGTTAATTTCATGCTGAAGTTGCACCAGTCATCTTCAGGACAATAATATTTCCCAAAAGAGTATATTTGTTGAAAGATGCGGTTGAAGGATTGATGAAAGGTCTAGACACTGCCCCACACTCTGCAGCTCCACACCTGGAGTGACCCCTCCCGGTACCTCTGTGCATAGCCTTTGTCATGCTAAGCAGTGTCTTGTCTCACAAATTAACAGTCATCCCAAGAGAAAGCAGAGGAGTATCCGCATGTCTGTTATAAGCCACTGCCGCCTTCACCTGTACTTGTAAGGCTGACTGGGAGAGATGTGTAAATGCATCTCTGCAGGGCTGTAGGACATGACAGGCTGGCCACACACAAAAGTCTTCTACGTAGTCTGAATGAAAACAGTGTGGAGGTGAGCTCGCTAACAGCCAGTGTGAAAATGTTACAAAGGGAACTTTTCTCTCCAAGTGCTTTGTGCAATGTTACAGTACAACTATAATTGAGGCTTTCAGGTATGTCCTTCAGGGATTAATTATACACTGCTGTAAGAGACAGAGGGAAGAACATTTGTCTAAACACTCACTGTTTAAACGTCGATGATGAACACAATATCTCCACTGATGGCTTGAAGGTTTATACTTATTTCCCTGGTATATCAACTTCACCTTGTTTATATTTACGACTTTTGTTTGCTCTTTCTTCTCTTGCCTGCTCTAGCGCCTCCAGGCTCCGCACTGCATCTCTGCCCACATGTGTTCAGAAAATGGGTGTTAGCAGGTCTGACAATGAAATACAACTCTTGGTGTTATTGTTTAAAGAATAATCAGATATAGAGAATGATCTTAAAATATATTAAAAAAATAAATTCAAAAATACCTTTGCCCCAAGTATCACTAATGCACAGAATGTTTAAAGCAGCTGAGATCCCATGAAAAACATTTCTCCAGTCAATATCCTTACAGAGATTTTCAACTCGGAACAATAATGAAGGAAGCTTGCTTATTAATGCTGAAATTACAGATAATGGTCTATATTTCCAAAACAGGAAAGGAAAGACATTTTCTTTGGGACTGGTCGTGCAGCCACTATTTTTTTTTACTCCTTATGTATACTGAGGGCACACAATCGTGCTCCATGCCAGTCATGGTTGGACAATGCGCCTATAGACATGTCTCTTTCTACCTTAGGGAAGACTTTGTATCTCCAGATACTCCCACACTACTCTCATGTTTTACCCAGGGCATGCAAAGACACCACCACTGTCAAGTGAAGAAAACATCCCTCCAATTGGCTGCAAAGCAGCCCTTGCATTAACCAGGATCTCAATCCCTCCCTCCTATTCCCACCTCACAGTAGTTATTGTGTCTTAAGGCTATCAGGATGCGACAAGGGACTAAGCTGTCTATAGCGCAGCTGCAGCCAGTTTGTACAACTTTAGCTGACAGGCTAAAGAGTTGTCCTTGTCCCTGTTTCATTTAAGGAGAAATTTCATGACTAGCGTTCTGCTACTACATCTCCAGGTTGAGGCTGGTGTAAGTTTCTGTTTACCCTTTGTGACCTAGAAGTTCTTCTAGTTTTGCAGGTCTTTCAGTTCTGCATGGCTACCCTTTCCTGCAAATCAGTTCTACATGACAACATTCTAAAGTGGCAGTTCCCAAGTTGGATTGGTCCAGATAGTTTGCTAAAGTAAACCTTAAATTTAAATCCCCTGCTCCTCCTCGTCTTCCATTAGTTGAGTCAGAATAGCATCTGTATCCCTATGAAAGAGCAGAGTCAAATCCAGCCATCTGCATCGCTGCAAATACACGTGCCATCTGTTTCTTATTAAGGGCTGTCAAATTCACATCATTCAGAACTGGGTCTTTGCTGCCAGAGAAGCTGTTCAGAAGTGGCACTGAAAAAATAATGAATGCCAAGAAGATAATCAGAGGAATGTTTTAGTTTTATTTCTCATGCAATTTTTATAATTTCTCATAGATATGCTACAACCACAAAGAAAAAATAGCAAGCCATGGCTTTCCCATCGTGAGACATTGGCCCATAGTACCAACCAGTTAGTGTGAACAAAGGTAGAACTGCAAAGAGGCAAAGGGTTTACCATGAAAACTACGTATGGTAAGATAAGGTGTGGTGGATGCTGCTATGCTTAACCATTCTGTCCTTTCCTGCAAGTGAGGAAAGTAAATTAATGTAATATTGCCATGCAGACATGGCCTTAGTGAAACTGTTTTGGTATTGAATGGATGTGTAAATCATCATACTGTCTCCACATGGTAGAAATATTCAGCGCTGTAAATGAGAGAGGACCCTGATAACTACCAAAAAGCTGAGGCAGGATGAGGTTGACCTTGATAAGGAATTCAGCTAAGTTACTGGTGACCAAATTTCCTCCCAAAGTTGTGAGGTCATAGTTCAAAGACCTGCTGGAAAATAGGACTCTGTTGGTGACTCTTGATCAGAGGAGAGGGACTGTAATTTGGTGAGGAGAGCAGAGTAGTCACCGGCTCAAAATGAACTGGGGAAATTCCTTGCCCTCCATGAAGGAGACAACTGTGCAAAGCCTGTCAGAAAGCACAACATTCATTGCCTTTCACAGAAATGGTGTAAGAGGTCTGAAATGCATGAATGAGCTACAGTTACTCTTCTTTGTCTTCCTCTTGCACCCATCAGGGTGATATTCATTTTAGCCAGTTGCTCTTCAGCACACATTGGAAAGTGAAGGGTGGTGTAGCAGGTCGTCTCTCAGATACTGACGGCTGTGGGTAGTGTAATTTCGGTTCTAATATTAGGAAGCTTCTAGTCATTCATTTGTGGTGTGCTTTACTAATTACCTCCTAGAGTGAGTTCTGAGTCATGTTTAACATGGCAACTAATGGGGATTAGAGATTTCTAAGGAGGCGGATTATGCTGGAACATTATACTCTGTTACCATCCTTATTATTAAACTATCACAGGCAGTAGTAGTACATTCATTATTTGATTAAAAGTTGCTGTTTACCCATTAATGAAACTCAGCTGTTACAGGTGAGCTGGCAGCGTTTATGAAGAGATAATAAAATGAAAGTGAATAAAATGGCCTCTGAAACCTGAAACCCTACAGACATAAATTGTTAATACTAATACTTTGTGATCTCAACCTGGACCTCTGTTTGGACATTTGTCATATCGCAGTCAGCAGGCTTGTGCTTGGAAGGGAAGATGGGTAGGGTGGCTTCTTGCCTGTAAGGGATATAAGGCTGCCATGCCCTATTTCAAAATGAAGCTGTGAGACTTATGGGAGATCCAGAGGTCCTTCTCCATCAGCTTCCTAGGTTATATATTACACTGGTGCAAAGATTTTTTATGCAACATAGGTTCAGGAAAACTGGTCTCCTTTCACATATTGCTTATATATACACATGCTCAACTTCACACCAGTGAATTTGTTTTTTCACGACTGAGTTCAAATACCGTAAAACAGTTAAGGTTTTTTCACAGAGATGCAGTCAGGAATTTGCTAGGGCTGAGGATAATCTGTATCTCCTCCTTGCTGGGAATGTGTTCAGGCAGAGTACCTCAACTAATGAAAATTAAAGGTTTTTCTTTGTCCACTTGCTCTGTATAACTTCTGTACAAGTTGGCATTCTGTCTCTGCTGTGTTCTTCAGAAAAGATGCTCTTCTTGGCATATATGAGAAATATGCCAACAACACTGGCCCTGTCAGAGGCCTTGTTCTCTGCCTTGCCTATTTTCATGCCTGGGTGAGACATCAGTAAGTGCCTAATGGTTCAGGCTGAGGCTGCTCAGGCTAAAATGACAGAGGTTTTGGAAACAGCTCCTTTAGAGCTATGCAGCTGCTGTGTTTTGATCTCACTTGTCTTAACCTGGTCTTTTTTGGTTCAGCATGCTGAGTATCCTGAGCCTTTGGAAGAAAAAGATCAAATTAAATAAGAAACTGGTCCAAGATGAGTTTTAGTATTTATATTCTGAAAGAAAAACTAGTAACACCTTAGCTAAATAATTCTTTCAGGTCAGCTATGCGTTGTCTCGTTCTTTGAGGGGTATGAAAGTAGAGAAACATTACATCAGTATCTCACTAGGAGGCAATCTTTAGCTCCTGAAAGGCACTCTGTTCATCTAAAGCAAAGTCTCTCTCCGGTCACTTGTACTGTGAAACTTTATTTCCATTTTCTTGAAAAAATATTGCTCTTGAGCTGAAAGAAATCATAAAAGAAGATATCAAAGCCATCATAATCACAAAAGTAATTTTTGGTGTTCATAAGTTATGTGTAAATAAGGATTATTTGGTTGAATATAATAGTCTCTGACCTGAGATGGCCGCTTCCTTGAATAACCCATTTTAATATGATGGGTGAATAAATGCTTTGTACAGAAGATACCGGAAACTAAGAGCTTTGTGCAAACAGTTTCACAGAAAGTCTTCCAAAAACTCCTGGATCACTTTTCATAAAGGGTTGTTGAATGCCATGTTATATACATGCTGGATTTTTCTTTTTCACTCGCTTTGCCCAAAAATTCTAGAGAATGATGGAAAAGGATGTTTCTCCCCCACCTAAGCATGGGAATGAAACATGGCTTTAAAGAGAACTGCAGAGCTTGTCCAGGACAGGTTTGCTATTTGTGTGATTATGCTACAGCATATTGTTTTTTTGGAAAATGATGAATGGAGTAAATCATAGTACTGGGATGTGTAATTTATGAATAAGCCAAAGCCATACACACTAGAAGTTTGCAATATTTTGGCCAGTTTGAGTGCATTTTCATAATGTTTGGCAAGTGGGCAGTGTTTCCTGGCAGATAGGGGGCTCCACTGGCATGCAGAATTGGGATCATAACCAAGCTCTAGCACTGGCCGCATAAGTGTCCTAAACCACAACAGTTCCCTGCCTTATTTTCCCTATTAGTGAAAGAATGAGGTAATAATTCTCATCTTTAAATACTCTGACACCTATTAATAAAAATCACTAACTAGATTTTAGGTATATGTTGCTGTTCAGTGGTTTGGATTTACTTTTTTTTTTTTACCCATTTACAGCAGTTATTAATGAAATACTTTTTCATTCAAACAGACTGGGGAGGTAACATATTAAATAGCTTGGACGTGGGCAGAATGGAGTCTGTCTAAAAATAACCAGGGTGAGACGTGTGCTGTGCTGCTGTATTGGGTTTTTGTGGCAAGGTTTTGGTAGCAGGGGGCTACAGGGGTGCTTTATGTGAAAAGCTGCTAGAAGCTTCCCTTGTGTCCAACAGAGACAGTGCCAGTCAGCTCTGAGACAGACCTGCTGCTGGCCAAGGCTGACCCCATCAGTGACAGTGGTAGCACCTCTGTGACAACATATTTAAGAAGGGGAAAAAGTCGCTGCATGACTGCAATTGCAGCCAAAGACAGGAGTGAGAACGTGTGAAAGAAACAACTCTGCAGAATTGTCCTCTGAAGAAGGAGGGAGAGGAGGTGGTCCAGGTACTGGAGCAGAGATTCCCCCGCAGCCTGTGATGAAGACCAGGGTGAGGCAGGCTGTCCTCCTACAGCCCGTGGAGGTCCACAGTAGAGCAGATATCCACTTGCAGGTGTATTCCCAAAGAAGGCTGTGACCCCACAGGAAGCCTGCACTGGAGCAGGCTCCTGGCAGGGTCTGTGATCCCGTGATGAGAGGACCTCACACTGGAGCAGATTTTCTGGCACGACTTGTGACCCTATGGGGGATGCACACTGCAGCAGTCTGTTCCTGAAGGACTGCACCCTGTGGAAGGGACTCATGCTGGTGCAGTTCGTGAAGAACTGCATTCTGTGGGAAGGACCCATACTGGAGGAGTTCATGGAGGACTGTCTCCTGTGAAAGGGACCCCACACTGGAGCAGGCGAGAGAGAGTGATGAGGAAGTGGAAGAAACAAGGTGATAAGCTGACTGTAACCCCCATTCCCCATCCCCCTGTGCTGCTTGGGGGGAAATAGGTAGAGAAAGCCAGGAGTGAAGTTGAGCCTGGGAAGAAGGAAGGGGTGGGGGGAAGGTGTTTTAAGATTTAATTTTTATTTCTCATTATCCTACTCTGATCTGATTGGTAATAAATCCAATTAATCATCCCCAACTTGAGTCTGTTTTGCTTGTGATGGTAATTGGTGAGTCATCTCTCCCTGTCCTTATCTTGACCCATGAGCTTTTCATTGTATTTCCTCTCCCCTGTCGGGCTGAGGAGGTGAGAGATAGAGTGGCTTTGGTGGGCATCTGGCATCCAGCCAGGGTCAACCCGTCACATCAGCTCTGCTCTCCATCAGCCATGCTGCTGGCACCCCTCTGTCTCCTGTACAAGTACGTGAGCAGGGAGAGAATAAGATCAGGGAGCAGACCTAGCTGAAAACCACCCAAGCAAGAATATGTGTGTATCTGTTTATTTCAGCTGTCTGGGTTCTCTGACTTGCTTCACTGCAGAGCATCCCCAGCAGCTCTGCACGCACAAGGAAGGAGGTTGGGAGGCTAGAGGGGAGGCCACAGCTCATGGCTAGGAGTGGAGTTATGAGCCACTAGTGTTTGTCTGCTCATTTACTTATTAAATTGCAGACCATAGATCACCCTGTGAGACTGTGTTGAGGAATCTTCAGGAAAAGGCCAATTTCCTGGCCCTCTAAGACTTCCTTTCTGTGGAGTGAAACCTCAAGGATCAGAGCAAAGCTTTCCTTAAGAATCCTGCAATACACAAAAGACATGGGGGCTGAGAGACGGGCATGGAACAAGAAGGCTCTCTTGTGTGTTGAGGGACTGGGCTCTGCTGCCTAGGTCCTCTCTTGGGCTTAGTTGCTTCTCTTTACACTGTGCATCATCTGGACTAAAGGATCTCTGTATTCCCACACGTCAGTAGGTACACAAGGGCTGTAAAAAAAGCCTTGGTATATATGGCTCACTGGTTCTTGCTAATAGGACTGCTTTTGGGTTGTTGTGTTATATGATGAGGGCCAAATAAGGATACCTAGGGCCTTTAGTACTATTTTACTATGCAAATCTATGCATGTGTAGCTCTAGTAACCACTCAGGAACCGTTTAGAGAGCTCCTTTTGGGGCGGCAGCTGATACCATTCATGGGACCATTCAGCAACCCACAGAGGCGCACTGCTCTTGTTTTTGGTACAGCCGATCACCAGCTTTGAAGTTCTTCTCTGTGGGTAAAAAAAGCTATCTCAGGATTTGGCCTTTAGTGTAACGTTGCCTATTAATAACCTGCAAACAATACAAGGATTATATGAGCTGATTTCTATTTGCTTTTCTTTTTCAATAAACTGCCCAGTAATTTCTCATATTTTCCTTTTAAAGCATGACCTAAATCATGAAACATTGCTTAGATGTTCTGATAACAGCATTTAATCTAGGTAAATCAAGTCAACCAGAGAACAACATTTTTTTTTCCCCAGTTGGTTTCTGCTCTAACCTTTCTAATCACAACAATCTTAAATGCCACATGAAGTTTCATTCACATTGCTTGGACATTAAATGAACTATTAGGTAGTGTAGGATTAGAGCAAAATCAAAGCCCTCATAGACTTTCAGCATTATGCAAAGCCTCTTATTTTCCTTTTGACTTAGAGCACCATGAAGATTATAGGTTGTATTCAGTAATTACACCGGCACTCTTCTTTCCTGTCCATGAGTAAGGCTGTGTCAGCATTTCTATTATAATCCCCTAGTTTCAAAGGACTTTATTACTTGCCCATAAAAAATTTGTTCTGGGATAGAATTTGGTATTAAAATCTCATCCTGGGATAAGGAGAAGAAAAACTAAGCACTCGGTGACTGCTCCCTGGTTTTAGAGGTAGTATGTGCATTTTAAGTCTGCACCTGAAAATTCTCTACCAGTTTTACAATTCAAAACCATCTTTATTTTCTACAGTGAGCGCTGGTAGGTTGCTATTAGACTGCTTGGTGGATTTGTTCTTCCTCCTTCCCGAAGCACAGAAGGGGCAAAGGTTTACAAATACAAAGCACTCAAATCTCCGAGTAAACTTGGCCAGTGACCTCTGACATCAGGGCTACTGCACTGAATCCTCTGGGACAGAAGAGTGGTGAGATTATAAGAAGGAACATGTGCAAAGACTGAGGTGGGAATAAAAACAAGCCTCTGGGAAAGGTTCAGTGCTTTTAAAGCATCTGCAACCAAGATATTGCACACTGTGCTCACTAATGAGAAAATGGTTGCAGAGGAGGATGAAGAGCTGAGGGAGTTGTTTTCTCTGTGAGGGATGCTCTGGGTGTGCTCACATTAGTAATATGCATCCTAAAAATAGTATGAATTGTAGACTTGTAGGCTAGGTTGAGGATATCATATTTACTCATTAGTAAAAAGTAGTTTGTGTTGGTAGAAGAGTAAGTTAAGAGATGTAAGTAGGGTATCCTGTGACAGCACTTTATATACTGTCCCTGTACCGGCTTAACTCTCCAGATAGCTACCAGCGGATATGGACAGCATGTTGCCGACAGAGGAGTGCCCTGCAGATGTAAGGCATCAACCTAAAGAGCTGTGAGTTAGGTGTATCACAGCTGTCTCCTCCAGAGGCTGTCAGACAGAACATGTCTTTGGGCACTCTGGTTTGATTTTCCCTTCTTACCGCAGGTACTGTGCTGTTCTTACTCTAATTATAGAACCAGAAAATCATAGAATCATAGAATTATAGAATGGTTTGTGTTGGAAGGGATCTTAAAAGGTTATCTAGACCAACCTCTTGCCATGGGCAAAGACATATTTCACTAGATCAGGCTTATCAAAGCCCCATCCAACTTGGCCTTTAACATATCCAATGATGGGACATCCACAACTTCTTTGGGAAACCTGCTCCAGTGTCTCATCACCCTCATAAAAAATTTCCTCTTTCAGTTTAAAACTGTTACCCCCTTGTCCTGTCACTACAGGCCCTGGTAGAAAGTCTCTATCTATCTTTCTCCGAAGTCCCTGTTATATACTGAAAAGCTGCAATAAGGTCTCTCTGGAGCCTTCTCTTCTCCAGGCTGAACAACCCCAAATCCCTCAGTCTCTCAGTCGCTCTCCATATGAGAGGCCTTCTAGCCCTCTGATTATTTTTGTGGTTCTCCTCTGGACTTGCTCTAACAGGTCCATGTCTTTCTTGTACTGGGGACCCCAGATCTGGATGCAGGACTCCAGGTGGGGTCTCACGACAGTGGAGTTTAAGGGGAGAATCGCTTCTCTTGACCTGTTGGCCACACTCTTTTTTTATGGAACTAGGCATATGGTTGGCTTTCTGGGCTGTAGGCGTATGTTGCAGGCTCATGTCTGATCTTCCATCCCCAAGTCCTCTGCAGGGCTTCTCTCAATCCCTTTATCCCCAAGTCTGTGTTGATACTGGGAATTGCCCCAACCCACAGGGCTGCTCTCAGAATGGGATTCTCATCCTAAGGGAGATAAATTCAGACCTGTAAATTTAGAGGCCATTCAGAAAGCACTCTATATTTTGATATACTTTGTAATGGATATGAGAATTCCTCATGAACCTTAAAACTTTGGGTCTCTTACCAGTCTTGTTTGTAGGATATAAATCAGTTTGACCCAAACTGAGTCCTCTTTATGCAAGAACAGGGTGGATGGAGCTTTTAGCATGGGGAAATGTCTTATCTGAGCATAGAAAGGCTCACACAACACCCTGACTTAGTGTCCGGACCTATCTCTAATGTATCTTCCACTGAGCAGTTGCTGCAGATCATGTGTGGTTAATGTGCACACGGCTGAGCAGCGATGACTGGGAGAGGCTCCATGTGTAACATGGAAAGGTGAGAAGATGAGTTCAAAAGAGTAAAACCTGTAATTAACACTAGGCCTTCAGCTGAATCTCTTCAAAACCCTTTCAGTTTAAGACATTACCTATTCTTCATCTTCTTTAACTCCTGTCCCCAAAGATATCTATCCTGCTTCTCCAGAATCAATGGTCTCCTGTTTCTCTTAATGAATCTGGTATCCCAGTAGCATTTGACTCTTCATTTTCCTCAAGCAAGAATCCAGTTACATGAGTCGTGATTCCCTCAACATGCTGTGTGTTTTGCCATGGCCATGGAACCTTTCATGGACTGGCTCAGGATGTTTTTATTTTTCACACCTGTTTATTAGAAGAAACTATCTATGGATTTCAGTTCCAGCTGGAGCACTGACTGCCGTGTACATTCATCTGCTTATCTGTGTGGAGCAATTGGACCTTGACTTTGTACCCAGCCCAGGTACCACGGCTCTTCCCTGACCTCTGGCCCTAGGTTATCTTTCCACTCCGCCTCCACTGTTTCTGTCCTGTTTACACAGGGAGCTCTGCGTGGCTGGTTTTATCTCTCACGTAACTTGTGTATCATGGGATCAAAATCCTGAAGGTAGACTGTAGGCTCTACTATAGTGCAAAATAACTCATCTGTACTTCATGCTATACTAAACACAGAATACCATAGGTGAACTTGGTATTGTATAGCAGGCTTATTTCAGTGCTGACAACTTCAAGCACCTCAGAATTGGCCAATAGATCAGTCTCCTCTTCAGTGAATGTGTCCAGAAGCCCAAAGAGGCATACCTGCACAGACATGAAGTGGTTGTGCTGTAGGAAACACGTGACCTCTGGGTGTAATGTTGAAGGCAGTCTGCTGGGTGATCCCACACTGCGCTGCAGGGCAGGCTTCACTGCAGGAACTCTGCTGTGGCAGGGCTGGAGAGCTTCACCTGGGCATAGCTGAACCATCTCCCTGGTCTGTCTCTACCATCTTACCAGAAAGACATCTTGCCTTTTGCCTGACTTGCATCGGTTGTCTGAATTCAAGACCTGGGTGCAGTGGCTGAATTATCCTTATTTGCTCCTTAATTAGAGTGCTCCAGAGAGAAGCTCTCTGATTAGGGAAGGACATTGGTCAGGAAGGACTACTGGGCAAAGAACTATACTTAAGCTGTCTCAATTTGGGCTAAACTACTAAGTAGTCTGTTAGGTTACTGACAGAATCATTCTTCACAGCTGTCGGCCCTTATCCATATGCTAGAAGGAGCATTAATATGGCTAAAATAGAGTATCTGTCACTCTTGAGCTAACACGCAGTGTACTTCCCATAAATACTAAAAGGACTTGGGTCCAGATTATTTAGTGTTTGCTTCAGAGGATGGTAAAACTTTACTGCATTTGATTTTTGTCACTGATACAAGCTTTTCCAAAAAGTTCTGTACCGTGCATTTGTAATGAGAAAGTGACATGCATTTTCTTGCTTCTCAGTGTCAGGATGAAGCAAAGGAATGGTAAAATAATGAAAGCTAGGAAGATGAGCAAGTACCTACCACATTTTA
The DNA here is from genome assembly GCA_013398295.1 of Chionis minor. Lineage (NCBI taxonomy): Eukaryota > Metazoa > Chordata > Aves > Charadriiformes > Chionidae > Chionis > Chionis minor. The sequence goes on from VZSF01000861.1 coordinate 78,782, forward strand.
ATTACAAAGCTAATAAAATTAGATTGGCATAACTCAAAATCTCTCACTGTTACACTGAAAAGGAATGTGAAAATACAGGTAGGAAAAAATAAAGATAAATCCTAGAGTTATAGAATAATTTGGGTTGGCAGGGACATTTAAAGGTCATCTAGCCCAACCTCCCTGCAATGAGAAGGGACTTCTTCAATTAGATCACATTGCTCAGAGCCCCATCCAACCTGACCTTGAATGTTTCCAGGGATGGGGCATCTACCGTCTCTCCGGGCAACGTCTTCCGGTGTGTCACCACCCTCAATGTAAAAAATTTCTTCCTTATACCTAGACTGGAACTACCCCCTTTTAATTTTAACCCATTACTCCTTGTCCTATTGCAACAGGCCCTGCAAAAAGTCTGTCCCTGTCTTTCTTATAAGCCCCTTTTAAGTACTGGAAGGCTGCTACAAGGTCTGCCTGGAGCCTTCTCTTCTCCAGGATGAACAACCCCAACTCTCGCAGCCTGTCCTCACAGCAGAGGTGCTCCAGACCTCTGATAAGCTTTCTCACCCTTCTCTGGACCTGCTCCAACAGGTCCGTGTCTTTCCCGTGCTGAGGACTCCAGAGCTGGATGCAGTATTCCAGGTAGAGTGCCACAAGAGCGGAGTAGAAGGGCAGAACCACCTCCCGCAGCCTGCTGGCCACGTTGCTTTTTATGTAGCCCAGGATACAGTTGGCTTTCTGGGCTGCAAGTGCCCATTGTCAGCTCATGTCCAGCTTTTCACCTGCCAGTGTCCCCAGGTCCTTGTCAGCGGGGCTGCTCTCGATCCCTTCGTCTTCCAGCCTGTATTGATACTGGGGGTTGCCCTGACCCAGGTGCAGGACCTTGCACTTGGCCTTGTTGGACCTCATGAAGTTCACATGGACCCACTTCTTGAGCTGTGTTTCTTCAAGGAGCTATTTCATTAACATTTGAGTTATTAAGTTTAACCTGTTTGACTGAACGCTGCACTCCTCTGAAACTGTTTTGGTGAAGAACAGCCCAAAGAACATCTAAGCATCCTCTCTAAACATAATGATTTTGTAAAACAGAGCTGATTTTATCAGATATTACCTAATGACTTTTGCAGTCCTGCAGTCAGATTTCTGTACTCCTTTTTATAACATTATGGCTTGTTTCTGAGTCTCAGAAATTGTAGTTTCCTTCTTCCCGCCCCCTGCCCTCCCCCCCAACCCCCCTTTCTAATTTCTCTTATGACTGTCAAGGTAAATTATAGATTTTTTTATTTTTAAATTGCCAGAACCATTTTGGTCTTGGAGTCTGCTCCAGCTCCTGATTAAGATTGTTTCTTGACGTTTAGATTTGAATTTTAATGTTATCACACTTCTTTATTTTTGCTGATTGACTCTAGATTATATTTATTTCTTTGGATATGTATTCTTTTTAGGTGGTAATTTACAAGACTCCTAGGTAGATTGCCTTTGCAACAATGGTGGTGTTTGTATCAAAACATGTTGCTAGCACTTAGATAAATGAAGATTACATGGCCCAAAGTCCTGAATGTAATGCTGTGGAAGCTGAGCCTGAAATAATTAATCTGGACACTAAAGGTGAAATTGCAAAATTCAGAAGAAAAGTAGCTTAATTTTGGAAATATATTTTCAGAACTCCTCCTGGCCTCAGGCTGGAATAGATTCAGTCAGTAAAAAAATAAGTTCCTTTTAATAATTTTAATGCAATGATTTTGGTGTGTCCTGGCTTGATAGGGACATATTCCAAAGCTTTCTTAAGTGATATAACCATACGAGATGTGCAATGAGGGACTCAGATGGGAGGCACTTCCAGGCATATCTGCCCCTGGCTTTTCATGGATTTTCCTTATTCTGACTTACTTTATGAGGGGAAGAGAAGAAGGTTATCAACTGACATGCAAAGAAAAACTTACTCCAGGGATATCTCTTTCATTTTTAAAATACGCCAACTCTGTTTCCATCTGCATTGCACCTTGTGCAGTAACACAAAGAATGAGGGGATGCAAAATGTTTCCTCTAGCTCAGTTCAAGCTCTAATTTTAGCCCAAATGGTATAAAAGTAAATGCTGTTTCATGATGGAGTTCCGGTAAAGATTCAGTAAGCAGAGGCACAGACAGATGATGGGAGAATGGAAGTGTGTAGACTGGCATTTTCAAACAAATCTGATTTTTCATAAAACCTAATATTAAGTTGTGTGTCTACTTGGTGGTTATTTATTATAGCACAGCTATATTGTAATTATGCTGTTAGCTTGCATATTCACAGTTGATGTGACTTTAAAAATTGCTTAAGAAAAAGGCTCAACTGATGAACATGAGTTTACCGCCTTCTTTCAGCTGTCAGGCAAACTCTGCTCTCAAGTTTGGTACTATACCTGCTGATGTCATGATTTTGGAATATGTGTTCCAAGGTAAGCTTTTTTCTATGCTTTCATGGATTTCTCAGGCTTCCCTAACATTATTTACATGTTTGACCTTAATAGAGTTGGTTTGACTTTGGAACTCAGGAAAGTGACTTACAGGGTGATGGATCAAGAGAGAAAAAATAATATTTCAAATTTTTTGTTTTGCTTTAAAAAGAACATATGTTGTAAATACTTTAAAACCCAAACACCTTCTGCTTTTCTCTTCTCACCCCATTGGCAATTGGAATATTCTTTACTCTGAAACAATATGATTTAACAGAGAAGTATTAAAATGGTCTTATAAAAAGGGACTAAAAGGTTAAACAACTAAGGGAAGAAATTTTTAGCATGCTCAAAGCAACTCACTTTTCAGTACAAGCATTCAGGTGGGAACAAAGCAGTCACCCTAAAAAGGAAGCACTTCTATTACACCAGCCTATTGCGATGCTTTGATACTGTTGGAGGAAATGCCACATTTCCTAATGAAGCAGTAGGAAGTGAACTAGAAGCATTTTTGACTAATGGCAAATGTAGGAGAGGAAACCTGCCATGTTTCTGAAGGTACTGGTTGTTAAAGAATGCATACTGGGCCTTAGAGGGAAAATGTATTACAGAAAAAAATTGTCCTTATCACTCATGATAACAGACAGCTGTGAAAATGAATCAAGCTGCTCTGTGAAACTGACATACCAGTCCAGCACTAGCCAAGCCAGGTCAGGTACCAGGAACAGTCTCAAAACTCCAGGTTGTTTTGTCTTTCTGATATAGTGTCTCAACTTAGCTAATGTGGGCTTACTAATTAAGCAACTCTTCTTGGTGTCTCACAGAGCCTGTTTCTCAGGATACGTATTAACAGCTTCACAGACTTTTAATATGGCAGCTAGAATCTGTAACTCCCACCAAGTTTGGCTCCACTAGAGATCTGGGAAGTGGTGGCATTGTTTGTGCACATCCCCTCTTCCTTAGTCTGAGCTGGGCTTTGTTGCATTAAAAAAAAACAAAAACAAAAAAACCCAAAAAACAACAAACCACAAACCCTCAACTATTCTTTAAACAATTCTGAAAGCAAATAACTTCATTAGATTACAATCAGTCTATACAGAAACCTAAAATGTCGAGGAAATGCTTTTGCTGAGCACTAACTGTGTAACCAAGCTCTTTTTCCAGGCATCTACAGCTCACTGAGCCATGATTTATTAGTCTTGAAGACTTCAGAGTACTTCAATCTCTGTTTATCAAATGAAGGGATGGATGCATAATCTTAAAAACAGCAATAGACATTTCACATATGAAACTTCTAATAATGACAGCTAATTAATTATAGCTCATTTAAGCAAAAAAGTAAAACTTAAGCTTTTGCATCACATCATCATGCTTTCCTACAAAACAAACTTCTTTTTCCCCCAAGCACGTGTGAGTGTGGGATCTTCAGTTAGATGGATCTTCAGGTTGGGTCCTCAACATCTTTATCCGTTTTTCCAGCCTCTCCATCCATTCGTTTCTGAGCCTAAGGACAGAAATATGGATCAGCTTATCCCCATATTTTTATAGGGAACAGGTTTATACTCTTTGTGTTTCCCACTGGTGCTACCCTTTGCTGCTTTTTCCCAGTCGGCATGCAAACTATCCTGCCCCTTTAGAGTGCTTTGCTGGATGACACTTCACTAGCTCTCAAATCCTGATGAGGGCTCACGTGAGCTTTGAGGTTCATCTTCACCTCCAATGTGCCCTCTCTCAAGTGCCTCTATGCACCGGAGTGGCTTGTCACCTCCACGGGAGATTGCCTGCTGCCACCTGCTGGGTAGCATCACCCAAGATTTCCCCAGTCCCCCTCCTCCTCAGAAATACATTAAAAAAAGTAGTGCATAGAGGCTTCTGAGTACCATTTGACTTGGAAACACTGTGTGTGTTGAAACTTCTTAGACCCATAGCAGACAGCTTTACATGAGAGGCATCACTTTGTTTTCGTTTTGGTAGTATGTAGGTAGCACAGAAAGTCTGCCTCAAGTAGAAAAGACAGGAATTTCACAGCTGAGGAGTTGAGACATGGAAATTAGGTTATTTACAAGTAGATAAAACCTGCTAGACAGGTTTTAAAAACCTTCCAGTGTTCCTTCATCCAGGGTTGTTAATGCAAGGTCATTCTTGCTCTTATTTTTTCAAGCATCAGTCTAAAGAGAGGTATGAGTGAGATTTTGAAACAAGGCTTTCTCAACCCAAAACGGCCATCTTTGCATGTGCCTTCAACTTATGGAGGCTTCATGTGAAGTAAAACTGTACTGATACTGCCGCAGATTGGTCTTTCTCATTGTGGTTGATTAAGGTAAATATGACTGATTAGGGTAAATATGGCTATGGATGATGATTGCCTTGGCCAGTTAGTACATTTGGACTGTCTGCTTTATTATGGGTTTACCTTATGAAAATTAAGTGATCTTAATTAATTCAGGCTATATTTTTGTGAAAACAAGGCCACAGAGAAAGAAGGTGGGCCAAGTACATATTTGTGCTAGCTCTGCTCTGAACATAAGCCTTGATGTTCAAGACAAGCTTGCACTTCTAGATGCTGTCCTGATAACTTCAAAAAGTTCCACACTTTGGAGATGTTTATGGAACAAGAGTGAATTTTTGGCTTATCCTGTGAAACCATAGGTTAGACACTTTAGCATCAGCATCCCAATTTGTGAAGTTTTGTTATTTTCGAAAAATCTAAGAAAAATACTTTCAGCTTTCATTGCATGACTTAAATATAGGTATCACTTTTCTTTAAAAAAGAATTACAATGCAAACTCAAAAAACCTTTCTGGATGCAAAGTACCCACTTTGTCAGAGCACTTCTTCGTTGGCGTTCTTTTTCAATTTGCAGATATCGAGTTTGTTGTTCAATAGTCTTTTCCCAGAAGTTCCTCAGGTCACTAGTTTCGCATCCACGCACTTCATGACGTATGTATTGGCTATTCATTTTCTCTAAAAGAGAAATTTGAAACAACCGCCTGACAAATTATTGGTTCCTTATCTGTTTTCATGGCTAATGCACACCCTTGTTGTTTTGGATTTTCACAGCATTAGGGTCGCACAGTCTTTTTTCTGTACGATCAAGATAAGAGTGGGCATGACTCACTATTTAAGCTTTTCATTCCTAGCTCGAACACTCAAGGATATGCTGTCTGCAGATAGATGCACAAAGATTTGAATTCTTACTTGTTGACCTCAAATGTCTCTCGCCTCCACCTGCCTGTGACCTACAAGCTCACAGTGCAGGACAGTTTTGTTGTTTTCTCTAGCTTAATGATTAAGATACATTTTACTGTACTCATAAGTGGAAAAGAAATACAAAAATTGCCAGATCTAGTGGGATGTTTCCTCACTGTTTTCATGTCTATAAAATCATAAAGACCTCTGGTAATTTGCTATTAATCGTTACTGTTATAACGTTATAACACTTACCTTAGTTTTATTTGGGAATGGATAAAATGTATATGTATGAAAGTACGTACATAGTTTTATAAGATGCTGACTTGCAAAAACCACCTCGCTTATTAAGTATTTGTATCTCTTCTACAGTTTTCAAAACAGAGCGAAGTAATTAAATATATAGTTATATTTATATAACTCTGCCCATTCTGCACTTCCCCCTTCATTTAATGTCTCCTTAAAAATAAATTTTGGAGTGAATCTTTTCCTGGGAAAAGAGTATCTGTCACTGGATGACTCTTCCTGGGCTAACAGTCAAGCCCCTGTATCCCACATTACAGCCAGAAAATCATATCATTACTTTCAAAACTTCATTAAATATGGAATAAGTATATCCATGCTACTGTCCAAATTGCTGTGTAGCTTTGCATGAACACGCTGTTAAAATATTTTCCAGAACATTTAATTTTTTTAAACAAATATTTAGGGCTCTCTCACGTGTTGTTTGAATTCATGGCAATTATTTGCAATTTATTTTAATCAGAGCCACAGAGAGCTAGTAAACAAGCCTCTCAAGGCTAGCTTGGAAAAGATTGAAGAAATTGCTGCCATTCCCCTACCAGGCATCATAAGAAAAGCAAAATCGGGAACTGGTAATCTTTACATAATTTCATTTGGAGATTTGGCTATTTTGTGAAAAACTGTGAGATAAAGACCCTATGAGCAAAGCACAAAAGCAGCCTTTTTGAAGAGGTCCCTTTCTTGCTAGGATTTCCCTGTGACTCCCCTGCGGTTCCCTGTAAAACCTCCATATATCAACTCATGGCCTTCAAAATATAGAAGCACAGTATTTGAGCCTGACTTTTGCAGAAGAAATTTACTGAGTGTATTTTCAGGTTCTGAACAAATTATAGCTGGATGTATAAATGTTGGCATCAGTCTGTAATGTGAAATCCAAGTACTGCTGAACACCTCCAGCTGTGCTAGAGGTAACCAATTCCAGATCAAAAGTTCTCTTAATATGAGTATGCATTTTCATAAAACATATGTATTTTATAAATATCCACATGTGTCAATGCCAACCCAAATCTCTCTTCCCAGGTAGCAGTTAGTACTCTCTTAAACTTTTTGTGTACCAGGACTAATCTAGAAATGTATGAAAAACATAGTCATGACCATCTGAATTAGATTTATGGACTTTCCACTCCAGGGATTAATCTCTGAGAATAACAATATTTCTGAAGAGCATCAAGAAAAGTTCACAGATAGCCCGGAGTCTCCAAAATAAACTGCCAGGAAATAATGTCTCCTGGTTTCTTTAGTCAGAAATGATCCCAAAGCATAATAACTTCACCCTTTCAAAAAATTACAAATTCCTGTTTAATTTGTTGTGAATCTGTCTTTTCTATATATATGAGGGTGAATATCTCTCCTGAATACGGCAAAATTGTGGAACTCATTACCACAAGGTATAACTGAGCCCAGATGTACACTTTCAGGATATACATGTCCTTTACTGGTTTTACATGTCCTGCCTCCTGGTTTGATTGCATATATTCTTGGTGCTGGCTTGAATGTATTTTATAGATGTGTGTCTCCAAAACCCCTCCACACAGCAAAAAATTGCAAGGAAAAAGTTTTAAACCCAGTGAAACAGAAGCTCAGAATAATTCTTCATTGCTATTCACCTTGTATCTGGTGCTGGCAGGGTTTAGAAGAGTGTTAGAACCCTACCGAGATGCCAGTGTGTATAGTACTACACATTACAGGTTTGGGTGGGTTTTTGTTTTGGGGAAGGAGGGCAGGAATTAGTGTTTTTCTCTGTCTATCATCTGTGAAATTTTCTTTGTGTGTATTTGCTTAGGCACACTAAGAGTGTTGCCCAAGCTCGTCCTTCTTTCCTAACTTTTTATTTTGCGTTAACGTCTGGATACCTTGGTGTTGAATTTTCTTTTACTCAGCCCTTAATCTTCCTCTTTATTTTCTTTCCCCCTAATATTGGAGAACACTCAAATATGTATCAAAACAACTGAACTTAGAATTTGTGTCATTATTTTACTGATCTTTGTACATCCTTGATAAACACCTGTGTGTCAATACGCCAGCATTTTCTTCTCTGAACTGTAGAATCATCCTACCCTAAATTACCTTATATTTCAAACCCTCTCTTTGTCCCAATTCATGAAGTGATTGTAGGAACTGCGCAATAACTGCTAAAATAACCCACCTGGTTTCCTTTGCCTTTATGCATTGTGCATAGGTGTTTGATTTCACCTCTGTCCTGCTCTCCATTTCAAAACTGTTGTCAGGATTGTATGGGCAATCAGGGATATCAAACCTAATCTGTCAGTATTTCATTTGTCCAAAGATAAAGTTTCTGTGCTAAAATATTCTCGGTGATGGAAATTCTCTATTTTCCTCTCCTACTTCAACTTTTTTCAGAGGAAAGTAACAGGACCTAAGCCTGGCTTTGCACCAGCAGCTGGCACCTGGGTACAGTTTATTTTTATGCCTTGGAACCTCATTTGAAGTAGTTAGCAAAAGGGACCTCGTTTAACAGGGAAAGAGAAGAATGGAAAGGACTTCATGGAAGGAGCTTCCAAAGCCACCTGAACAAATAATCTTTAGGTATGATACAAGGGGAGGGCAGAAATACACTGTTAAACATATAGATGGTTGTAATAGCACTTTTATAGATCTTGCAGTTAGGTCTGACTTTAACTACCCTGCAACAGCTAGGACTAAATGAAGTTTTATTTGAACTTCTAGTGACAATCCTTCAAGAGGAGAGTAACGAGTATCTCTTTCTGGTAATCATCTTTGGCAGAGCCCCGGTTGCAAGGTGTTGAGCAAATGTAACTGCTCTCAAATGAAAAGAAAAGCTGGATGAACTCTAGGAAGGCTTTATCCTACACAAAATGAAGGTGATTATTTATTTTTAGATTGAATATTTTTAGAGTAGGTTGATATTATTTAGACTCAGTTTGCTAACGGAGATCTTACAAAGGTAGGGAAGCTGTGACATCAGCACTGTTATACAGCACTCAAAAATTATGTTAGTAGAACAAAAGAGCAATGTAAGACTTTTTTGTAAGTAAAAAAATCAATAGTTTGAGGTTGAAATTCATTGGTTCTATGAAAAACTATTACCATCACAAGAAACATGCTGGTTCATGGAGAAATTGGAAGTCACAAGTTTCTTAACTAGAAAATGGTATATAAAGAAAAGTGTGTTTTGGTTTTTTTCCCTGTAGTAGAACAGAAATTGTTATTTTAAATAGTTTTTTAAAATTTACAAAACATCTACATGAGTCAGGAAAGCTATTTTCCCCCCTTCATGTGCTTCTTCTATAGCACAATCGGTCAGAGTTTTCAGGGTGTTATGCATCTTCCTAGAAAGAATATAATATTTTATTCATCTGCCTTTTCATGGACCTTGCTTGGTGACTGTGCTTATTATATAAATGCATTAAATTAATAAAAAATTACATGATATATAGGAGAGTAGACTATCTATGCTGACGTTTGACTTTAAAGCAATACGAAATCTGTTTTGATTTTAGAAAATGGGACTAGTAATTGCAGCCATGATTTCCCTCTTTTTCCTTGAATCTTGGGTATGTCCTTTATCTTCTGCGTCTGCAGCTGGCAGCAATTCACATCTCAAAGGGCTGATTGAGGTTTGCTTTGAGATCCTGCCTGGGGAAGCATGCCATTTACAAGTCTTAGAACTTCAGACCCTGGGTAAAACTCTTCTGGGCAGAAGAAAGCTCTTCAGTTTAATCCCCTGTACCCTTCTGTTTGTGGGGCAGGTGGCATAGTGCGGTCTATCTCATGAACCGCCTGAGCCTTGGTGCCACTCGTGAGTGACATGGAGAGAGGTTTCTCACTGCTCTTTCTGACTGCCTTTCTGGTTCCCAGTTACAGAACTGCACCTCGTGGAGCTGACCTGGCGCACCAGCCTGGAGAAGGGGGAAGGCTGGTACAGTCTTCTGGTGCATGCAGATCCCTAATGCTGTGGTGGTCTCTCAAAAATTTGTTAGTGTATCTCATCAAAGATGCGTAGCTTTGCACATGTATTGTATTGTTGTCTTTCCATATGCACTTGGGCATTACAGGCTATCAATCTATGCTTTTCTTTTGTGAACAGTATTGTCTGGGGTTTGCAATGAAATAAAGGAATTCTATACAAGTGATTTATTCTGTCAGTAGTATTTCCTAGTGTGGCAGAATCTGAAGAACATGCTCCTACTGGGGTGTGTGCTCACTCAGAAGTTCGTTCTCTGGGTATAAACTCCAATCAAATTAATTGAACTTTTCCATGCAATGGGAATTTCCTGTGTATGAAAATTACAACCATACTGACATGTGACTGAGCAATACTAGTAGGCTTTACCTGTGTGCACGAGTTACAGGTGGGTGTCTAGCAAAGCAATTCTAATGTGCAAGTTAAGCAATTTTAACGTGCAAGTTAAAACGTTTGCACTCAGGCATTATGCAGCAGCCTCCGTTCAACCATTTTCCTTGTCCCTAATTCCCACAGTTCATTATTGCTTTTCTGTGAAAAACTGATGGATTTCAGTCTGTTTTTCTGATCTGGAGAATAGCTATTCTTGAAACGCTTTGAATTTTACAAAATTTGGACCTTTTCTCACATGACACCTTTAAGACAAAGAAACGTATTAAGGCAAGGCTCATGGCAGCTATTCAGCTTTTGCATCTCATACTCCTATAGTGGCAGTATCAACGCCTTTGAACTTTGTAAGTGTTTTTTTCTGTCCTCCTCATCCGTTGGGCCCCAGTTCTTTTCATCTGCTTTCACTCTTCCCCGGATACCAGACATGTGAATGATTGAATTATCAACCAGAGGGAACTGATTCTCTGCCTTGCTTTTCTGTACCAGGAGGCTCAGCAGTCCTCTGTCTGAGGGTTAAAATTCTTAGAAAGCTTCTGAGCAAAACACTTGAGGAATCAATAATTTCATTTCCCTCCAGGTCAACCATTCAATTGCTACCATCCTAGTTCTGTTCCTGTGCCTATTTATTTATTTAGCTACTTGTTCTCTTCCAGTCTGTGGTTCTCACTGACTCTTCTCCTTCAGCCCACAGCCAAGGGCTTCCAGGAGAGGTCCCTTCACTTTTCCCTTCTCTAACTTCTGTTATCTGTTGAGCTTCTCCCTCTGTTCTCTTCACCTCCCATTCCAGCCCTCCAGCCTAACCTGTCTGACTCATACCTCCTCTTTCGAACATCTTTTCAGCTGATTTCCCCAGCTCTGTTGTTCCCTCTAGAAAATCTCTCTACACTTCTTGCTGGAGCTGCATTTCTCCCTGACTGCTCATGCTGATCTCACCAAACTTACCCTGGAGTATCTTTTCAGTGCCTCTCTGCTCCCCAGCTTCTCCCACTCCTTGCACCTGGCTGTCTGTGGTGGCTGCCTGCATTCCCACCCATCCTGCCACCGGCATAAACAAACAGGACGGTGGTGGCAGTCCCACAGAGGTGAACATCAAGCAAACAGGCATTCATAAGAGTCATGCAATACAGAATGTCCAAGAATGCCTTTCCTGGGCTTTCCATAGATTTGTCCAACTCTTATTGGATTTTAATTTTCAGCATCTAAGTCATATTTAAATCCTCTGTAGTTTTTTTGCATGATCAAATACTGTTTCTGATCACTAGATTTTCCCTGCTGCCAGATATATTTAAAGTGTGATCCTATGAACTGCTCCATTCATAAGAGCAAGTATATAGCATAAATTAACATTTATTAGTCAAGAGTCTTGAATATGTTTCGTAGTTTGATTTTTGAGTACAGGAGTACTTGATGTTCGTGGATCAAAGAGATATATCTTGTTCAGGGCTCATGTTCTCTGTTAGATCATCCAGTTCTGACAAAATATGCAAGAGAAACTGATCCTGATTCATGTGAAGGTGTCTACCATTAAATTAAAAAGCGTCTCGGCAGCAGATCATTGTTAAAAAACCTTTGCAAGAAGACTGTGTATGTAACCTTGGCTACCGTTTAGCCCATCATTTCAGAATGCATAGCCACATCTCCTGGTGTTTTATCCGGGGTTCTGGCATGGAAATTGTCCTTAAATATTTTTTCTGTATCAATGCTACTCAGCTTCCTTAGAATGCTGCTAAACTGGGCACTCTTCCCTGGCATTTTCCTCACACTCTCATCTTTCCTAGAATATACTTTTGTGAGAATTAAAGCCAGAGAGCAAACATATTTCTTGTTGACGTTATTATGAAAAACACACTACAAACCCCAAATACTTACTTACCTTTGGAGTTGGACTCTTCCTGCAAATAAATCCTCTCTGTGACACAAACAAATGAGGAATAGTACCACTGCAGCCCTGGCTTCTCCAGTGTCACAGGGCAGTAATGAAATGCATCCCTCAGTACTTTTTATTTGAAGTGGGGGTAACATAAATCCTTCATCATATCAAGGCTATTTTGAACAGAACCAGTGGTGAGATAAGATCATTTAATGAACTTTGCAGCCCCCTGCCTGAGATGACCATGAAACACAGGCCCCCTTGAGAGCATGCATCCCTCCCACACTGGCAGATACCTCAGAGAGCATGACTTGGCAAGTGCTGAGAATTTTCTTTAAAATGCGTGCTAGTATTATCCATTTTAATATTCCTCCTGTGAAGCTTGAAAAATTCCACACTAGTATCTTAGCTGTAATGTAGGCTGAAATGGTGTGACAAATCACACTTGGTTTTGCATTACAGGGTGACTTGTAGAAGTATGCAGTACTTTGGAGCTGTTAATCTAAGGATGTTACTTGATTATGAACTGTCACACAATCTGTTCTCTTCAAGGCAATCGTCATAGGAATTGTCTGTTTGGTTAACCTTAGCTGATGGAATACATTAAACCAGCACTAGTTTTACCATTTGGAGTTGTTATAACTCTATTATAGATGAGCACTTACATCATTACATTTCATTTTCTGAGGAAAATATTTTGTAGGTTTGGTTGATGACAGATGCATGCTCTGATCTCAGTTTTCATTAAATCTGTCTACACTGCTAATATGCCATATGTGACTGCTGGCTTAAGTAGTATTTATACCATTACTGATTATTTTAACCATCCTTTGTTGTAATTTTTCAGACCCTAAGTAGCAAAAGCAGCAGCCATTAGACTACTTTCTGTAGTTTGTATTTATTTTTTCTGCAGTCAACTTTACTGCAGAAAACCCTGAGCAAAACCTAGCAGCTGCAGCCTTTCCCTGTAAAGGAAAATTTCAACTCTTTCCAAATAATAGTCCTTAAAAACATTAAGATATTAACATTCTTCAATGTGAATGTTATGATATTCTTCATATGAAACCACAGAAATAATGTCTTTACACCTACGGTAATAACAAAGGTAATGTGGTCTCAGAGTTTTTGATCCCAGATACACGCATGACATTGAAAAAAAAAAGGTCATAGATAAAGTTGATGGCTTTGTTTTTGGAACACCAGACCAAAATCTGGCTGGCTTTGGAAATCACAAGCAAATACAATCTGCTGGATGATTATTAAAATAACATGATATTATAAAAACAGTTTGATGCCTAGGCTTGATACAGCAGTGGTGCTGACCACCGTGGTGCTGCAGAGCTTTGTTACTTCTTCCTTGCCATTTGACCCAAAGCTTGAGTAACTTCCCTTTCTCCCTAGGCAATTCTATCTAAATTTACCATAAAACAGAGTTTTATTTTCTAATGTTATAATACCTTCCCTAAACTTTTGCGAACATCTAATTTCAGGAGGGGACTTCAGTGTCCAGGCTTCATCATGCCAGAACATATATTTCTGGTCAGATATGCTCTAGATGCATTGACATTTCTGCATTTGTGCTGGTTAGATGCCCTGTGTAAAGCACAGTCAGAACATGGTAGACATTGTACACACTCTGATCATCTGCAGTAAATGAGAGACATCCTGCATGATACACACAGACTGTGTTTACACTGAACAAATCATCTGCGCATTCACAGTAGACTCTCATGCAAGATAGATGCACTCAGAAATCCTGGACAGAACTAGTAGTCTGCTGGGCTGCTGATATCTGAAGAAACAGTCAGGTGACTGGAAAGACATAGCTCACCCTCAAATGCAGTGCAGCTGTCAAGTAAGCTTTTATGTAGTGAAAATTATTTAGGCTGTTTGTGCACCTCAACCTTTGTTTACTTCATAAACAAATCTCAGAGCTGCTTACCATAACTTGCTTGTATGACAGCACTCATCTCTGATTTGCAAAGGTTCTTGTAAACACCTGCTTAATGTCGTTAGCAGGGACCTCAGAAGAATCTGTAAAATGACTGACAAAGTGCAAACCTTTGGAGGGCCTGAGGTGTTACTTATCTGCAGTGATCAAATTCTGCTTCTCTGTTCTGACTGCGTGCTGTTACTCTTGTGTGGGAGAGTTGGAAACAAAAGCAGCAATCAACTTTTACCATTACACAAGTAATCCTAGTACGTTTTGCCCATATTTTGTCAGTGTGGCCCCTTCACTCTGTGAGTGTTCTTAGACCTGATGCTAAAGAGGGAGAGGTGAGAGGGGAAGATATTATACAAAATCTACAAGAACTTACTAATTAAGTAAACACCTCATGCCTTTTTTCTGTTTGATGCTAGAGAAAATAAAATCCAGAGAGGTAAGTTTTTTAAGCGGACACTGTACCATGTTGGGGTGGCTCTCTTCTGTATTTACCATGCACATGGTATTCACATCCTTCTCATTCTTGATTGATGCAATGGCAGCCAGGAGGTTGTGAGGAGGGATTTCTGTCACTACTGGATCTTGTCCTTACTGGTCCATGAGCAGCACAGGTCACAGCAGTTTTAGCAGCCCCCTCCAAGCTTCACAAATCCCACAATGAAGCAGAAGACTCCGGTGGTAGTTAAAAGCCTGATCACTGTAGATGTCTATCTTCCCATGAAAGCTGGTTGTTAACTGTTTTGATGCTTCTATAAATATTTAGAGTGTGAGGTTTTTAAAATCTGCCTTTGAAAACCATCAGACTTGCTCCTTAATGTGTCTAGTACTCCATAGTGAGACAGCAGGTAGGACTTTCTTGGATGGACTGCCCTGCAGCCAATGCCATGCATCTGTGCGGAAGGCTGGCATTCCCTGTTTCCCTGCCACATGTGCAGTGATTTGAACCCTGCTATGCTGCATTGGCACCTCTGAAAGTGTATCTGGAGAAAAGAAGTCTGCTTAGATGTTCCTAGTCCTACCTGCTGGATATGACTCTGGGTGTTGGATTGACATATACGGGAAAAATTGTCATGACTGGACAACTGAATGGGTCAACTAATTTCACTGAGGTTTTCAAAACCATTCTTGCTCTCTTGAGCTGCACCTCAAATTGGGTGATGAGAAAGCAGCAGGGACTTGTTTAAATAACAGAAAAAGATCAGCATTAAGTAGGAACTGGAATTCCACTTTACACAGAAGAATACCTTTTCTCTACACAGGATTTTTCCTCCGAGTGCATTTGGGGTGGTGCATCATTCATGCCTATGACACACAGTTTTCTTTATAATAACTCTTATAGGACAATCTCAAGGTCAGTAAAACAGCAGATTGAAGAGCTGATGCTTTACTGCTGAATGAAAATTCTTATTGACACCACTTACATGACATTTAAACATTTATAGAGGTCGTTTAGTGCTTATTACAATTGTGATACTGCCTTTGTGACACAGACCAGAGAAATTACATATGTAAGATCCACCAGTACCTTTTGGTAATTCCCTTGTTAGTTGCCTGCCTGCAGCTTTTTTGTGATTCTGTTTTCCCAGGAATGTAAAGTTTTCAAGCAAATTAAATTGCACCAGGCTGAAATTTACCCACTGGAACTGCTAGATACACAGATGTTTTCCCATGGACGTGTAATTAGCCTGGCTCCTTGCACTGCAGGGGGGAATTCTTCTACAAAGGAAGAAGGCGGCTGCTGGTGTCACCTGCTCTCAGAATTTCCATGTGTTTGAAACTACCTTAAAGTCCACATCAAATGAACTTCTACAGGGACCTGTCCAGAAAGTTTCTGTGATGGTGTGCTGAATTTGCCTGCAAATTTGGCCTAGATGTTTCTTCATCTTACTATGGCATTGGAGTTAGAAACTCAATTGCTCAAGACACCCTCAGGTGTCAATTTAATGACTACAGGAAAGAAGTTTTTGATCCTCTGTTAAAATCAGCCAATGCAGAGGGTGCTCCAGTGCACATGCTGTTTGAACTGGGGTTGGGGCTTTTCTGCTCCCATAGAAACCATGGAGAGAACAGTATGTCAGTGGGGTAATGCAGTCTTCTGTGTCTTTTTTTAGCATTATACTTCTTAAATAGCCAAATTTTAGGTGTTTCACTTGGATAAAGTTCAATGGGATGAACTGAAGCTGTTGAAGACTTCAAACTTGCTGCTAGAAAATAATTGAAGGTTCACAGAGACTTTGCTATTGGTATTAATTTCCATGGGATGATGATGTCAGTTACTTTGGTGATAGGGAAGTAGATAGTTAAGGGAGCATATGAATTGCATGGCCTTTTATCCTCTTTTAATATTCACCGGAACTTAAGTGTCTGATCCTTCTATACCTGTGCCAGAGGCAAATACTACTTCACTGTTTTCTTTGTAGAGGCTGGAGTATTCCCAAAGATCATCTTTGGATGAATTTGAACAATTTTACTTGGGAAGAAGGTAAAGTAAGAAGGAGGATGATTAAGGTCCCTATACATCCTTATTTTCTTTTGAAAGTAAAATTCACGGTCATGGATAAATCTGTGGTTGGAGTCCCTGTGCAAATATTTCAGGCATGGTGTGGCTGTACCCCTGCTGTACCACAGCTGAACACCCATTTTAACTCAATTAAAACTCAACACAGCACCGAGAATAGATGTACTTAGATGTACTCACTTTCTTTCTACCAGTGTATTAGACGGGACAAATGTGGCAGCATTACATCTCAGGGCACCTCTGTGCTGCCCTACAGTGCTGTACTATGGCCAATTAACTGAACTGAGAAGCAGACTGTGTTTTGCTGTTTCTTGGTTCCTGTTAAGACCGCATCGCTTAGCATTAAAAAGACAGCCCAGATTTTATTCTGGCTGATCTGAGACTTAGGAGAACATGAATTTGAGATCTGAGGGCCCATTCTGCCTCTTATGTGTGTGTGCTTCCGGGAAAGAAATCTGATTTTGACTTTTTTACTCAAGCCAGTAATTAAAAGCAACATTGGATGTGAAAGGTTGTCACCAACATGTTTCTTGTAAACACTGGGACCCAAACTAACCATCAGCTCTTAGAAGCTGCCATTATAAAAGTCTCTGACTAAAACAATCCTCAGTGACCAAAGATTGTTAGCAAGATTACAAAGGTACCAGGTATGTGTTAAGTAAAGTTTAAGTCATGGTAGATTAAGATCACCTATTTACAAGAGAGCAGGGAGTGTCCCAGGCCATTACATAGGAGCAGACATCGGCACCCTGAGTACTGCAAAAGCTCTGCATATTTAGTTGCAAGACGTGCTATGTGAATAGTTTGGAGACACAGATCTGTCAGCTGTGAAACAGCCAAACTTGAAGGAGGGATGAAAGCAAATAGAAATATTTTTCTGTTCCTTCCCCTTTCTACGAGTGCACATAGCTAATGCAAATTAGTACAGACGACAAATAGTTTTAAGTGTGAGCGCTATAGCCAATTAGAACACTTAGGCCACTTCCTAAGTATGGATTTAAATGCCTGATATTAGGTAACAAGAGTTGAAACTTTTGTCCGTAGTTGTTGAAAGAGGACCAGAGTGACATCAAATGGAATAAAAAAAGGAAATTTTCTGTTGCGTTGGCTAAGAACATTTTTCTGAACAGGAGCAGAACAAATCTTTCCTTCCCTGTTGTGTACACATGGATTGATGGTGAAATTATAAAATGTTTAATGTGTCAAACATATCAATCAAATTCATGTAACGAGCCATTATATCCCTAGCAAGTACCAAAAAAGCTTTCACGAAGTATATTATCCCATGTCTTTAACTTGAAGGCAAAAATTCTTCAGTATGTTTGACCCATGCTAAAGTAGCTCTGGAGTTGAATTATCCAGAAAGTAACATTAGCTGAGAAGGCTTTTAATATCCTCGTTGCAGGAAATTGAATACAAGAATGAATAGACTCAGAAAATTTTTCACAAACATGTCAGTGTGCAGTGGTGTTCTCAAAGCACATCCCTGCACTTGTTTCAGCTCTGATCCCTGGACTATCATCTTGCCTCCCTTCCTGTCCATCATGTACACAAAGTTGTTAGTGGAGAGACATGGGGGGTGGTCACTTAATGCCCCGCTCCAGGCCAATGTTTTTTTCCCTCTTCTGATGCTACTCTGCAGCTGAACACCTTGCTCTCTGCATAGTGGAGATTAAGTCTCGATGGATGAAGCACACAGTTCAGTTATGGGGGAAAGCCGTCAGGAGGTGGGCCAAGAACACCTATGACAGAAGACAGCAGTCTGCTGTTTATTACTGTAGCTACAAAGCTGAATGGATCCCATCCCTGATGAACATGAGTGGCAAACTGGTAAAAATGGACGAGGAGAAGGCTGAGGTACTGAACAGTTTTTTTGCCTCAGTCTTCACTGGCAGCCTCTCTTCCCACACCTTCAGAGTAGATGGACCACAAGACAGGGACTGGGGGAGCAAAGTCCCTCCCACTGTGAGAGAAGATCAGGTTTGTGACGATCTGAGCAATCTGAACATATAAAAGTCTATAGGACCTGATGAGATGCACTCCAGAGTCCTGGGGGAATTGGCTGATGTAGTTGCCACACAACTGTCCATGATGTTTGAAAAGTCATGGCAGTCAGGTGAAGTCCCTGGTGACTGGAAAAAGGGAAGCATTGTACTTATTTTTAAAAAGTGTAGCAAGGATGACCCTGGTAACTACCAACCTGTCAGCCTCACGTTTGTGCCTGGGAAGATCATGTAGAGGACAAGGAGGTGATTCGAGACAGCCAGCATGGATTCACCAAGGGTCAAGTCCTGCCAGATCAACCTACTGGCCTTCTATAAAGGAGTGACTACATCAGTGGACAAGGGCAGAACTACAAATGCCACGTATCTGGACTTCTGTAAGGCCTTTGACATGGTCCCCCACAACATCCTTCTCTCCAAATTGGACAGATATTCATTTAATGGATGGACTGTTCGGCAGATGAGGAATTGGGTGTATGGTTGAATCCAGAGAGCAGTGTTCAAGGGCTCAATGTCTGAATGGAGATCACTGATAAGTGGTGTCCCTCAGGGGCCCATCTTGGAACCAGAATGGTTTAATATCTGCATCAATGCCATAGAGACATTGCAGGATCAAGTGCATCCTTAGCAAGTTTGCAGATGACACCAAGCTGAGTGGTGCAGCTAACAAGCCCGAGAGATGGGATGCCATCCAGAGAGACCTGGACAAGTTCTAGAAGTGGGCCTGTGTGAACCTCATCAGGTTCAATAAGGCCAAATGCAAGGTCCTGCACCTGGGTCAAGACAACCCCCAGTATCAATACAGGCTGGGAGATGAAGGGATCGAGAGCAGCCCCGCTGACAAGGACCTGGGGACACTGGCAGGTGAAAAGCTGGACATGAGCTGACAATGGGCACTTGCAGCCCAGAAAGCCAACTGTATCCTGGGCTACATAAAAAGCAGCGTGGCCAGCAGGCTGCGGGAGGTGGTTCTGCCCTTCTACTCCGCTCTTGTGGCACTCTACCTGGAATACTGTATCCAGCTCTGGAGTCCTCAGCATGGGAAAGACATGGACCTTTTGGAACGGGTCCAGAGAAGGGTGAGAAAGCTTATCAGCGGTCTGAAGCGCCTCCGCTGTGAGGACAGGCTGCAAGAGTTGGGGTTGTTCATCCTGGAGAAGAGAAGGCTCCAGGGAGACCTCATAGCAGTATTCTGGTACTTAAATGGGACTTACAAGAAACATGGGGACACATATTTTAGTAGGGAATGCAGAGTTATAACAAGGGGTAATAGTTTTAAACTAAAAGAGTATAGATTTAAACTAGATATAAGGAAGAAATTTTTTACAGTTAAGGTGGTGAACACTGGACCATGTTGTCCAGAGAGCTGGATGAGGAGATGGGTATCCCATCCCTGGAAATGTTCCAAGGTCAGGTTGGATGGGGCTCTGAGTAACCTGATCTGGTTGAAGATGTCCCTGCTTATTGCAGGGGGATTGGACTAGATGACCTTTAAATGTCCCTGCCAACCCAAATTATTCTATGATTTTATGATTCCATCTGACAACAGAGGTTAAAGATAACCTCATTCTGCTAGATTTGCAGAAGTTAATAACTTCATTAAATGAACCAGCAAAACCAGAAACTTCCAAGTACAGTAAGATAATTTATGTCTGAAACAAGATATACAAGCAGCAGTAGCCAATATACCTTTCATTTTCCACCTGTGTTTAGAAATTGTTTGTCTTGAAGAGAAGACTATTCTTGTCAGTGTTCATATCAATGTCACTTTCGATCAGGACAACACAGTACCCACTAGGCTTCACTCTACAAAGAAGAGGTTTCTTGATCTGCTTCGTGTTCAAAACAAGGCTTGGCCCCTCCTTCCTCTCCCCTGCCCCCCCATCCTCTCTATAGACTAACTACTCAAGGTTTCTTGCCCTTATGTTGTACATATACTACAAATCTATCATAACAATCTCTCTGGGAAGCTACCTGTTGTAATGTGATGAGAGAATCTGGGTCTGGTGGACTGTATTATGTATTCGTTGTCTTCTGGCTTTGATTACAATTAATGCTACATGTTTTGACTTTCAAGAAGATCTCAGGGAGGAATGACTCTCTGACTTTCTTGTCAGGGAGGTGTCTCATGGATGAGGGCATTGGGTGATTGTGGAAGTTCCTAGTGGAAGTGCATTAGTTTGAATGCTTCAGAGTAGTACGGTGAAGACCTGAAAGTCTGGAAATCTCTGAGAAGCCCTTTTGTGAGTTGTCGTCTGGTTATCTTGGTCTGAGCATCTGCTCTTTTTTTCAAACTGTGTCACAAGTCATGTAGATATTCTTGGGGTTGGCAGCCAGAACACACTTTGTCACGAGTCATGAGTGCTTAGCACCTCTGAAAATGAAAAGCCGCATGGACAAAGGAGACTGTTGATGGAGAGTGCAAAATCACCCTCTTACGTGCCACTGTTAAGGTAACTATGTAAAGCAATGGCCCTATAAAAGAAATAGGCTTGAAATAGTAACCTCCTTCGATATAATGTAAGCCCCATGAAATCAGTACCAATGTCTCCTCTGATCCTGGCAAGAAGGCTGCCAGCGCTGAGAATGCAGCTTGAATCCCTTGTAACTCCCCCATTTGACTTCATATTCACAATCTTGTGTAGGCAGTTGAGAGACATATGTGATCCTCATCACAAAAATAGAACTTGCTGATGTTCATCCTTTACAGGTGTCTTCCAGCGGTCCTGACACTGTTTCTAAATGGATATTTTGAAGGTTTTAAGGGAGCTGACGATTTATTTTCGAGGACCCTTTTTGGGGAATTTGTTTGGATGTACCTTCCCTTCACACCAGTGAGCTCCAATTAAGTTCCTGGAAAGTGACTGTTCTTATATGATCACTTCCTCCTTTTCTGTCATGGTTTCCCCATTAGCTATTGCTGAGGTTATCTACTAACAGCTGTGTGAGGCTGAGTCCTTGAGCTGTTCCTCTAACTAGCTGCACTAGGTGACTGCATGGGCAAGGCAAAACATGTAAGGTTACATGAAATATGCAAATCTAACACTCATGTTAACATCTGTCCCCATGATATATACCCATGAGTTTTGTACACATCCCAGTGTTCTTGAACCTCACTAACCAACAGAAAGGGACACTCCAGGAGTTAGTTCACATGTGCTATGGGGAAACAGGCCTCTCCTTTCCAGACCCCTGGATTTCCAGGCTCGTGGTCACTGTACAACCAGTTATGCTGGAGAAACGTGGGGTTATCTTTTAACCACGTGACTGCAAAAATGGTTAAAAAATGTTACTTGTCATAGATTCTGGATTGTTATTCCTGCCTGAATCGCAAGTGCTGATGGAGAATAAAAAGGGAACCAAAGCAATGTGATGTAAGCCAGATTAGGGAGAAGCATAGACCCTTCAACTAAAATGAAATCCTACCTACTATCTATAAAATCATCTCTCGTAATAACAGCCATAGCTGAAAAATCCCTTTGTGAGATGTTATGTTTCTGTTGGTGAGATTAAGGATGCGGAGTAGCATTTACCAGACTTTGAATTAATGTTACTGCTCCTGCATTTCTACTTTCCTAGATTGCTCCTTAGACTTGACCTTAAGAGAAAAGTTACTCAAATTTCTTATTAGATCAGCTAGCTGTCATAGCTGATCTTTGGCTACCTTATCTTCAGGCTGTTCCTGAAATGCAGCTCCCTTGGCTTTTCTTGGTGCCTTTTCTTTACAGAAGGGTAGAAATCACATCTCAGATCTTTAGAGTTTAAAATAAAATTGTGGTAGAGGGTGGGCTCTGTGGGAGATAGTCCTCCACAGATCCAAGAGCACTTATCTGCTCCATGCGCCAGCTAGAAGCCCTTTGGGCAGAAAACACTTTGATATTTTGAATGTGAGGTTGAGTTGACTATATTATGTCGAAATGAAGGGGTAGCACCTGTGTAACATTTATGGGTTTACAGGTAGATTTTGGCAGGGAACGAACAGGTAGTGAGGCAGTATTATACCAATACATGGAAGACTCTTGGCAGAAGAGATACATACCTGTGGGGTTGCCTTTTATTTAACAGCAGCATAGGTGTGGTGTTAACCTAGTTGTACTTGTGAGGATTTTGTATGAAGTTGGAAAATGGGCATCTAGCATAGACTTTTCCTCAAGTCGTTAAAAGAAGGCAGCTCACTGCCCAGAGTACCATACGATTTTTCCCGACCTTAATGTTTTTGTGATTTGGGGTGCACTGGCATAACTAAAGTACCAGTGTCTTTTTACTCTTAATTCTTGAGAATGTTATCACAGGCAGAGGTGTCTACCCATACCTTTTTCTAAGGCTAGAGCAACCCTTTGCCTAGCAGCAATTCTCATCAGTATTCAGGAGCAGAATGATACAGTAGAGGAAACCAGGTAGTACATAGCACCGTACCTGTTTCAGTATATTTTGAATTATTAAAAAAAAAAATTTATTGTAGCTAAAATAATCACATATGCAAAATATCAAGGTCAGTGTATGAGAGTGTTAAGGAAAAACAATAAATGCAGCAGATAACTAATTTATCTCTTGGGAATGTTATTTCACGCACTGACACGTTTTCCTCTTTAACATCAATCTATAAGGCTGATTTCTGTGAAGTGCTTTAATTAACCTATCGTCATGCACTTATTTATGGTGTCCTCACGCAATATTATCAAAATACAATAGTCTAGTTTCTACCTCCACTCTACTAAATGTTCTGAGATCTGAATATTTATACAAAACAGTGGGTTTTGGAAACAAATATTTTCAAGCCTATTTTATACGTGTATCTTGCCACACTGTCAAACGTTAATTGCCAGCAGCCAGGCAAAACATATACTCTTGAAAAGTAACAAGTCCCTGCTACTTCTTTTCATCTGGCTATCTGATAAAACTCCTTTTAAAATTAGTATTCAGCACCTCAGAATCCATGCACACAGCACTGGTATAATTTGTCTTTCTGACATACTTAACCCAGCAAGTGGGTTCCTTGGTTTCTTTGATAGAACAGTAAGATTAAAGGTAATTATTTCGCTTTCTGTGAGTCTTTGCACAGCAGTAGAAGAATCACTCCTCATCCCTCAGTAGGTCAGATCATGCTTATTCTCTTGCTGCTGCAAGTTTGATTTAACATGAGTGGAATGGTGATATGAAAACCACTTGAAAAAATAATGTATCTTTGCTCATAACTTTAGTTTTGTGATAACGTTTATATAATTGTATGGTTCTTTTACCAGAGTAATATTTTCTTTTTCTTAATTGCCTCTGAAAAACTGTCTCCTATTGATTCTAGTGTAAGCGTAAGTAAGAACAGCCTTTGCGAAGTGCTGACAATATGCTCACTATGCAGGGATATATATGGTTTGTAGCTGAAGTAGCAGATAATAGCAGCTTCATCTTTTAAAAATTACATTTGAAAAACTGACACCTTGCATTCAAATACTTGCTGTGGTTTGCTTTGGTTATGTTAGGTTTTATCAGTAGTGTGGCGCTCAGGAAGTCATTCATTAGTGCTATATTCAGTCTCACACTTGTATCTGACTGCAAAGTTAAGAGTCAGTGTTATTAACTTCTAATGATGCCATCTCCTGGTGAGTGGCGCCTGTGCTGGTGTTGTGATCTAGGAGCAGTACAGAGAAGATAGAAAATAAACATCAAAACCAACAGGGCTGATAAAAATGTGACTGAAGTAGGAGTGTGCAGACACTAAGGGTTTTGCCTTGGAGTATGGAGCCAGACTCTGTGGTGACAGACACCTTATTAACTGTCAGAAAATAATCCATCAGTTTTTGTCAGTTGCTGAGGGCAGTTCATTCTTCCTATACACTTGTACAGTGCCTAGCACAGCAAAATCTCCATCCTGGTCAGGGCTTGTAGGCACTTTACTAATAATATAGTGATGTTTTAACACAATGATGTTAGTTGCAATTCATGTTCATGGCTTTTAATGTTACTGTTTGCAATGAATCAGTGCACAGATTGCTAATACTGTGTCATCTTCTTCGCTCCATTTCTTTGGGCTTTCTTTCTTCACTTGTAGCACCTTCAGTGATTGTGGTGCCAAAGTCTGCTCCAGAATTGCCTTCATTCACTGGGCGCATATGTGCGTGCAACAGTGCCAGTTCATTGGTTTGATAGACTTGATAGATTGCAGCCTGTCTGCAAGTACTGGATGAATCTGAATTCTTAACGCTGGTGATGAATGGTGTCTTTACCTCCTGGTGAAAGCTACACTGGCTGCATTACAGCACTTCTGTGTAAAACAGTGAAAATAACTCTGTCAGTTCAACAAAGTAATGGGACTAAGTATCTTCCCATGTGATCCTGTGGGGGATCATGTTACTGGTTATTCTTGCCTTCATAATGGACTGAGCTTGCTACACTTTTCATTGTAGTGTATATTTTCATATCTTAAGTGATGCTTCTGTGGTTTTCTTCCTGGAACTTCTACAAATTTCAATATCCTTTACAAAGTGAAGATGGCAAAATGGCACGTAACATTCCAGTTAGTGGTGTTACTAGTGCCAAAACAT
The DNA here is from genome assembly GCA_013398295.1 of Chionis minor. NCBI lineage: Eukaryota > Metazoa > Chordata > Aves > Charadriiformes > Chionidae > Chionis > Chionis minor. The sequence continues at coordinate 103,899 of VZSF01000861.1, forward strand.
AATTATATTTTTCTCTTGTCCCCACGGGATGTTGTACTATTTATACACTGTAATGGGAATTCATGAGCAGATTTTATGCCCATTGACATTTAGTTCTTTCCATCGTCTCTGCATTCCAGGTTGCTGTCTTCTTTTGAAAATAGGACCTACAATGTTTTTAACTAGCTAAGCCATTAACATCAAAAGATCGATTATGTAACCAGTTTTGGCTTGTCTAACTGTGGGCTCCCCTTCACGTTTGCCGCATGTCTCTGCCACATCCCTGTGTCAGTAAAGACGGTCTGGCTGGAAACTAGGCCAATAAAATCAGAAGATAAAATTTTGTAGGCATATGTTCCCTAATAGCAGTACAAAGGGACACTAGGCACATGTCTGCGGTGTTGTTATCACCTCAAACTGCTTGAGAAAGTTGCAGCATGGGCACATACTCTGCACCTGGAATTCACATTTGCTATGTAGTTTTACCTGCATAGATGATTCCCTGTTGGAGCTCTTGGACTGGAGGTTGGCTTGTGTACATTTTAGCACTGATGTCTTACTGTTGAACTTCTGCAGTTGTTCTTGGCTAGCATCACTCATGACAGGCATGTCACTAAGAAGATGTGCTCAAATAAAAGGAGAACATAGCATAGCAGCATGCTGAATGGGCTTTTATTGCCTGTTATTGCAGTTCTGTAGATGTTGTACAGCATTTCTGCACAAGTCTTTTTCCATGGAGTTGCAACTCACACGTCCACACAAGACAGAGTTGGGGTATTTAACAAACCAACACCATCATAGCAGACAGGAGAACAGAGCTCAATTAATGTTCAGCATCACATGGCCTTTATAATCTACCTTCAAAGCTAAAGACAATGTTTACTGACACTTATTTTCCAGCTGGGATTTCCTCCTTGTACAAGAAAAAGCTTCGTTACTGGTGCTGCATTATATGGGTTAATGTTGTGACTGAAAGGACAGGACGATGTGTAAAGCATGGGAATGGTCAAGTCTGTTAATCTTCCTTCTTTTTTAAGACTTTTTGGTCCTAGAAACAGTATTCAGAAGAGTTCATGTACAAAGTAAGGTGGGAATGATCTTTGACACCTACTCTTTTTGATCCTGACTCTCCTCTTGTTCTGTTTAAAGTTGCTTTGGCAGAGATTATTTTTCCAGCATTGTACCACTTCTTCATCTTTAATAAAATTTTTCGTGGTACCCCTTTCCACACTATTTGGAAAGATGTAATCTTGGTGATATGAAAACAAGAAGCACAACCTTCTGCACAAAACTTTCTAGAATTTGGCTAGGCAGTTTCTGTCAGTACAAGAGACAGAACTGTCTGTTTCATTGGTCTATAGATGAGTTTTCCTCTTAATTAAAACCTTTTCAAATGCCTTATGAGTAGGGCGAGTCACATAAAGCTTTTTTTTTGTGGGTGCATACAAACATCATATAGAAGAGAAGGGGCAAAAGACATGCTGCTGATAAGAGATACAGGATATTATGTACCATGCCTATAAAGGAAGTTAATGTTCAGCACAGTTGTGCTGTCTGATGACAGAAAACTCTGCACGGATGGGTTGAAAAAATGTGTTCCCATAGTCCTGCCAGACCCAGCCTTGTGACCTGGGGACTCATAGGTTGTATGTCTATTTCTGCTCACAGGTCTCTGCGCATAGTGAAAGGTGACCAGATATGCCCCTGACATGTGAAGCTCAGAGAAGTATCTTGGCTGGCAGAAAAAGAGATCTTCTGAGTCCATGGGGCCAGCTGCCAGGACCCTCAGCCAGGACAATGTGCCTTCTCACACTAGTGGGACTACAATGCTGATGCCTTACTGGCTGTTTGCTTTTGAGCCTTTACCAGTACTTCTGTCCTGGTGGTATATTCCCAGCATTTCATTCAGACATTATCATACAAATAATAACTGAACTGAAGCCTCACAGGCTGGTTTATAAATTGTAGTTTTGTAAAGATATGGTTGGGTTGCAGCAGATGAAGACAGCTGCTAATGAAAGCTATTGCTGTACCAGCATGTACCTGAAGACAAATGTTAGGCTAAACATGCATAAGGCATCAGGTTTTCTTCCAGTGGCATATGGCAGCTTCGTGCCCTTAATAAAAAGTCACCCTCACAGCAGCATGAGCCAAGGGCAAGGTCAATCAGCCAAATGTGGAGGGAATTACATGTTTGAATGTCTGCTCTGACCAAGAATATGCTTTGCAATCACAAGGAGTACTGATGACACTTGGATAATTTTGCAGAGTGCAAGTATACAGCTGCTCAGTTGTTGTCAAGTCTCCCGCACTCATACAGAAGTATGCTGTAAAAAGGTGAGACAGGCAGTGAATTACAAGTGATGATTGCAGGGTGACTAGATAGGCCTCCACAAGACATACGCCTATAACTTGCAATTCAGAGGGCTGCTCAGTACATGAGCCAGCCTGCTGTACTATATCAGCTTTCCAATAAATGGAAGCTAAAATATAAAGTTGCTATATACTTACTCTGGCACATGAAACTGCTGGCTGTAATGATCCAGACACATAGCTTGCTGACACATTGTTAGGGTCAATGAAAGATGAATAATGAAATGTGTAGCAATCTTAAATATGCCAATTAAAAACAGCAACTCTGGGTAAAGAAGTGTGGGGAATTACTTTGGATTCTGTTTTAGCTGGCTGGAAAAAAATGGTCTTTTTCACAGTTATAGGTGAGGGAAGGCTATTGGCACCTACGGGCACCATTAACACTTCTCAGAGACAACAGATTTTCATCTTTCCTTGCTAGAAATAAAGCCATCTTGAGAGACAACCATCAGATACTCCAAGAGACGAATGAGTGACACTTTCTCAGCATCTGGTGCCTGCAAGTTTTTCAGGTGTGTATGAGGAAACCTTGGTGCACTAGATGTCCTTTATGCAAAGTGAATCACTTCCTTTAAACGGGCAGCACACCAAGGGCAGATGGCAGCATCCCCCTGCAGACCTGCACCAGTCTGTGGAGCTCCAGCTCTGGGGGTTCTTGGCCACAGAGGATGAAGCCCCCACTGCCATGCTGCTCCCCTGGTCTGGGCTTCTTATCAGCAATATGCCCCAAGGAATAGTGAAGGCTGGAGCAATTACAGGGGGGAAGGTGCGGAGGCCAGTCATGGGTGTCACCATTTGTTTTAGTTTTGGAGTCAACTGCGAGGAGCGAAAGGTCTAATGGCTCTGGGGCCTGTGAAGCGTTTGATAAATATTTCTCTTTGAGGGTCTTCCCCCTGCCTGAACGTGGCTACATATAGAGAGGGCACATGCATGAACTTGTGGCAAACATTTTGCTGGGATATGCCATGTTTGACAGAGTAGCCCATAGTTAGCATGAGGCTGGAGAGCAACCATCACTGTTTGCTATAAACAAACCTTACCAAAGTGCCTGTAATCGCAGTGTTAGAAAGTTGGCCAGACCTACATGGTAGCAGGGGAGGAAAATAATGCTTTCTTTTATCTGTTCTTGCGAGCAGCTGGAGACAGATAAAAGCAAAGACAGTTTTAACCTAAGCAAAGATTGTGACTGTGCTTTCCTTTGCTCCTCAGTGTTGTTTTCTTCCTTAGTTATATTTTGATTTGAGAATGAGACTATGCATGAGACAACTTCTGAATGCTTTTTCTTTTATTTTCCTCTTCTTTTTTTCTTTAACTTAAGGTGGTACCTGATTCTCCTCAAACTCAACTACTGTGTCTGCCTCTGTTTCATAGGTATGCAAGAACAACAGAATCTGTGTTCTGTTCTGCCTACTCATGGCAGCTTCCAGAGTCCTGACATGAACACCAAACACCTTCCACAAATAACCATCACTGAGGCTATGTTTTGCCATAGTATGGTAGAGGTAAAACTGTCTTGAAGAAATAATTTTTGGATTTTCCAGTAACACAGAACGCAATGGCATTAGATGGAGAGAGAAAATGAACTTTTATATTAAAAACAAAAAAGCAAAAAGCTTCTTTCACTTCTCCCAGGTACACAGGAGAAAATTTCCAAATCCTAGCATTCAGAGTGAGTGGTGATTTACACCGACATTAATTATAATCACTTACCGAGCTAAGTTTCCCATGTGTAATGCTTTGATACTCTAGTAACTGTACCTTGCTGCTTCTAATCAGGAGCCTTGGTGTGATGTTTTGGTACAGCAGGAACACGTTGCTTTGCCAGACTTTTCAATTGCTCTAATTCTTCAAGTCATACTGACCCAAAAATGTATAACTCCACCAGAGTGACTCTTGCAGACTTATATGCTCATCTACATAAGGAGTCACTCCAGATCAGCTTTTCTTGGTTAAATCTGCTGTGGAGGTTATTGCAACAGAAATAGCTCTTTTGTTGTAAATTCTGTATTAGACCACTATTTCCTTTCGTTAATTGCAGTCTTTTATGGCTCTGTATGTTTTCTGTCAGGATAAAAAATAAGTCCTACTTCAGATAAATTTTTACAGTACTTACCACATATATTGCTGCTTTCCTTCAAAAAGTAACGCTATCTCAAGCACATTACAAGCTGTTTTGCCTACAAACTTCTTGGGTATGCTTTATGGCAAGCCAAGATGTTTTCACAATGGCATTCCTGCAATTTCAAGATCTGATAAAGGCATAACTATTTTCCTCCAGCTGTTCTCTTTGATAGTTAATTGTCCTAAGCTAGTACCTCCTTTTCAAAGTCTGTGAAAACACAGGCATATGGGTATGGATGAGTTTGTGGGAAATAATGAGAAAAGGACCATTTCTGGTCTCATGTGTATTAAGCGCATAGTGAGAAACCTTATTCTTTCCCCTCAAACCTCAGGTGTGGAAAGGAGCAGTCTGAATCTTTTACAGTATTTAACAAGAATATGTTTTTACACAATGACTCCCTATAAAAGCCTTGTTACTGAATACTCATAGATTGAAAGGCAGCCACAATATTATGCCATTTGTTTGTGATGCATCCTTCTGTGCTTAATAACTGGATTGTTGTCTTGGTTTGTGTCACCAAAGAAATTAATAAAGAAGTGTTAAGAATTAAATATATTGAACTTTTTAAAGTCATTAAGGATTTTATATATCAATAATGTCTTTTAAGCAAAAAAAAAATTATAAATGTGATTGTTTCAATGTGGCAGCTCCACATTCAAAGAATGAAGGTGCTTCTCTTTGCAATGTTGGGTGTTTTTTTTTTTTTTTTAAACAAACATATTTCTGGTAGTTTATAAACTTGCATTACAAATGTGGTTACACATTCCAAGTATTTTCTTTCACAGTCTAGAAATACCGATATTAAAATGGTATATAAATCAAGACAGGTTTCCTATAGAAAAAGTTCAAGGAGGTTGCTCTTGCTGTACTTTTAAAAGAAAAGAGGAGCTCGTATTTCTAAGATGTGAAATAAAACCAAAAGACAAATAAGTTTCAGCTATGCATTCTTAAGAAACATGCTTCCTGTCTAAGAGTATGCATAGCTACAACAAACAATAATAAAAACTGAAAGACTATGTTACTTTTAGAGTTTTGTATATTAGGGTTTGAAATATAGCTTCCTCGAAACCCCTCCTTAGCTCTTCAAATTTCAGATTGTTCATTCGACCCTGCCTTTTTCTTACTGTTTTCTTATGGATGCAATACAATGACAAATGGTAGATAAGAATTTTCAATTTTAAACAAAGCCAAACATAGAAGTTCTTCAGAAATGAAATCAGCTTTATTTGTTATAATAGTTGTACTGTGTACAAAGGAAATAACTATAATTTACAATACTTAAGGCATAGAACATTGGGGATTTTTTTTTCCTTCCACTGGAAGAACAGTATTTTAGAACTGAAGAATCGTTAGAATCAGACATTGATAGTAGTAATAAAACAATAATATAATAATAAATACTTCACATTCATATAATCTGAATTTATAGTAATCCAGGCATTTCAGTGTTAACTAATACATATTAATCTGCCTCCAACATGTAGGAAGAAGTGTATTCTGTAGCACACAGAAGAAAAAAGTTGTATGACTCGTGGTGAGGGTTACACCACTCCTAAGATATTTCCCTTTGTCCAGTTTCAGAACTGCCAGCAACAGAGCTTCAGGAGGACAGTGAGCAGGCAAGCGAGTGCAAACCCGGTTTGCTGTAATCTTAGCCCATTGGAATATAGCTTGGTAAATTCCTCCTTTTCTGATTTTAGTTCTAAAAGAATATCGAGAAAATAAAATGGTTAATGAGTAAAATATGTAAATTTTAAAACACAAAGATTGTCAACATACTTTGAAAGTCCTCCGACATCTCACGGGTACTTAAGTTAAAGGTATCAGCAGTTAAAGCCAATCAAAGAGGCTGTTCTCAGGGGAAAGATGTGAATAGATGTCCCATCAGTGATCTTTTGAGGAGCAACTGATAGCACTTATCAGCTCTTGCAGGCATTAATCTCAGAATAATCAAAAGTAAATACCAAGCAAAAGCAAGAGCAAGATCTTCAGCAGAGGTATGCACTCAAGTCTTCATGTAGCCTTTTAACCCTTCCTTTAAAAAGAAAGGATTCATTTATTAGCACAAGCAGAAAGCCGTACACTCATGCATGTGAAAGACACTGGGTCTCTGCTCCCAGGATGAGCAGATGATTCTCCACTGCCACCTTTAATGCCTTTGTTAAGATGAGCTCAGGAGTAGTAAGCAGTATACTGCTTTTACTGAACTTGAGGAGGCCTGTTAGGTCTTTTGCCCCTGTAATGGGAAACAATAGGGCTAATTCAAAGGTGAACACCCAAGGGAACTTGAACGTTTAGCTTTTCAGTAGAGTTTAACAAACAAGTTGGGTACCACACATAATGAGTCAATACAAAAGACTTAAAAGGAAAAAGCCGTTTTTGTGGTGGGATTTAGGTTTTGGTGGTTTTCGTTTGTTTGTAATTTTTGGTTGTATTTGTTTTGTTGTTGTCTGTGGTTGCAGAGATATAAATGTCACCTTTCTTTTGCATCTCACTTCTTTGGACTTGTAGGCTTATCACACAGTAGGACATTTCCTGGGGGCCTAGGATGATCAAGTTTTGAAATTTGTATTTACTTCCCAGTTGGTGGTATAACTCAGGCGCCACAGCTTTAATGCATTGCTACTCTGATAGGAATCTAGTCGGGAAAGAAGAGGCTGGTAGTTCCTTGGGGTGCAAATGAATCTTGAAGCCATTTAGGTCTGTTGTTTTCTTACCCTGCTAACTAGTGATGTTGGCACAGCTGAAGGAAAGTATATTACAGCACGAGGTGGGGTTGAGACATCATGGATGAAGGGCAAGAATATTTTGCACGAATTTAGCCACCAGAGAAAAAGTAATATTAAACTCTCTTTTTAGTGATCTCAGTAATGAATCTCAGCAGCCAGTTCTCTATGGAAAATATCTGTAAAGCAATCCTTCAAGTTTTTATGCTTGCTGATACAGTTTTCAAAAATACTCCAACCTTTACACAGGGTCTGATGTATAAAGACTTGACTTAAAGTACTATACTTTTGAGGAGACTGAGTGCTACTACTTTAACACTCGACTACAGCTACATATTTTTTTGTGGAGTGTGCTCAGTTTTAGAATTCTCTACAACAAGATTTTGAAGATTAAGTAGAGGTCTTAAAATAAGGTTCAGACTAGTTTTCTGCCATTTTTATGTTAAGTAGCTCATGCAAGAACATGCAAGTTTTCAGTACTTGTACTTCTAGGGTAATGCTGGTTTCTAGTTCTACCACACTAGTTTACACTACTGTTTTTCCTCATCTAATAAAGATTTTTATATGCTTGGATGTAGTTCAGTTATACGAATTGTCCTAGTTAAGTGGGAAGTCATAAGAGGGGGTAATTCTGTTGCTCGTAAGATAAAAATTGTTGATTTAACGCCATTCCTTACCACAGTTATCCTGCATTATTTCTGAGAGACAGTTCAGAGTACCGTAGCCACACCGACACAGCCAACAGCCCTTCAGCACCCAGGCCCCATGGGCAATGCTGCCGCAGTTGCTGTCAAGGACAAGGGAGACATTTGGTACATCCCTGATCCCACCACAGAAAACAACCATCCAGCGCAGCTCACTCACCCTCTGTTTTTGGTCTGGTTATTACCTTTGCCGCTCATCATGTTCACAGTATCTGCCGGTAAAATGCTTTAGGCAGGCACAGAAAGCCCCTAGGATGCAGGTTCCCCCGTTTTGGCAGCAGTGTCTGTTCAGTTTTTTACCTGCAAGACAATATTACAGAAGTTGCCAAGCATCCCGGGGGCTCCAAACCTCCCCTTTTCCTCACTTGTTCTTTCAGGTATCTCCAGTTGCCAAAAGATCTTAAGGATATGTAGTTTTATTGTCTTTAGCGACAATAAAATTATCTGCCTGTTAGGAGTGTTTGTTCAGTTAAACCCAGTTTGTTTAGTTAAGGATTAGAAGCAAACTACTAGGGATTACAGGATGGTCAAGAAGCAACGCTTGGCAAGTCCCGGAGCAGCAGCAGCATATATTCAAGTGAAAAATACTTCACTTTGACGAGGCAGGTTTCAGTCACACTGAGAAACGGTGCATTGTTACCGGGAAAGTGGTGCTTCTTTTTGAAGAAAGGACGCTTTATTACAGGGAAGAGTTGCATAGTTTTGAGAGGAGAGGGGAATGCTCCCTCAAGCCTTTCTTAGACTCCTGGGATTAAGTACCAATCTAAAACTTTATATATCCAGGAAGAAACATAAGACTGCCCTTGGGTTTTTTTTCCCCCTCTTAGTACTATTGCTTTCACACAGATCAAACTTTTAAAAATTAAATAGTTTTGAGTCATGAAATGTAAATTTTAAGAAATTAACAGAATTTTACAAAATTTTACAAACAACTTGCAAATCCAAGGGACCAACTCCTTTTTAATTCCTCCTACCTTCCCTGTGTTCCGTTAACACGTTCTGCAGGTAAGAGATTCCCAGTTCTACCTTAAATTGTTCTCACCATTTCCTAAGTGGCCACGGGAATAATTCAAATGGACGTCCACAGAAAACCAACCTGCTAGAATCTTCCAGGACAACAGCAAAAGCACTACTGTGACACAGTATTTAAAAAAACCAATGTTATGGCATTGTTTAAATAAGTAGTGTTACCTACTCTCTGTAATTCCAGTGAAAGGTACCAGTTCCCTGGAACTCTGTTGCTTTCTGTTTTCATAACTCTGATTCATGTCACTGAGAACATTTATAATGGTCCCTTCGTTCTTGAGCTGCTGCTTTTGTACTGTGGCATTGAGACTTTTCACATCTTCACCTTTTGCTTTTTCACGGCCTTGAAAAGAAGTGTAAATATGTAGGAGAAGGAGAGCTTGTAATGGAGCAATGCATGCTGTAAATGCACAGGAGACACAGGGGGGTGGCGAAAAACCACGCAGTTTTCCTTACCTTTTCCTAAATGAACAGCCTGCCAGACCAGAGTCACAGTGAAAAGAATTCTACAAAAAAACAGAGCTGAAATAAATTTGTGCTAGTGAGACACANTTTGTCAACCGTTGATAATATAAACTATAAATATTTTATGCCAGCAGCAATTCGAATCAACACATCAAAAATCTCTAATTTTGAAAACTGGGAGGGATGAGGTGGGGCAGGCAGAGAACGGGGACATACAGTTCAGACTTGCTTCCAGAAAGTTACAGATTCCATACGTTTACTGGTTAACAACCAGTTAAAAATGTCTCTTCCTATACATTACCACAACGAGGTTGTTGCCAGCAGTTATAAAAGCAGCAAAGGCAAAAGGAAAACCTTAGCTTTCACTTCACCCGCAGTTCCAGACACATTTGGACCTTTCAGTTTCCTGACCTGATTGATTATCAATCAAAAAAACCACCGTTGAAAGGAAAAGCATCCTCCGCTATAGAAAGTTCCTGGCAGCTCAGGTAGCCTTACCTAACATGATTTCCCCAGTACATTTTCCTGCAGCCTGGAATACCCCGAGATCCTCCAGGAAAGCTTGAGTAGTAGGAAGAGGTCCAAAGCTCGTCACTGAAGGCTGTTGCATGCAGCAGTCCTCACACCATACACGGCAACAAGAAAAAGAGAAAGGAGGATGGATGAAACCTTTGCCTTTCTGTCCAGTTTATAACAACGTCGAAAAGACATAGTTCCACGTTGTACCGCTTGCTGAGCCCTCACTGAGGTCCCGGCAGGCAGGGACCATCTGAGCTGGAACTCCCTGTCCTGCCCCCGATTTACATGTACTACTGAAGGGTGGAGCAAAGTGGGGGCATCTCCTGCTCAGGGGAGACTTAAGGGCTCATGACCAGAAAAAAAGCCCAGGCCAGAAAGATCTCAGTTGTAGTTTATTTCTTAATATAAACCCCCCCGCCCCGTACCACCATGTGCTGTATGGGGAAGAAAAAACTGTTCTGCAGAGCTGGCATAGGTACATAAAAAACTTCAGTAGTTATGTAATGAAGATGAAAATGCCGCAACTCTATCTACATGCCTTGTCTTTACCAGGGTTTTCCACAGCGGAGTCTGTGAAATGTTAACCACTTTGCAGCACAGATAATCCTCAGAGCATTAGCAATTTCTACCATAAGTAGTACAGAGGGGAGTATAAGGTTCTTGGAAGAGGTTTGTTGTCTCAGAAGAGCTTTTAATAAACTCTTGAAATACTCTTTGAAACTTTTTTACTATTTGTAAAATGAGACCTGTTACTGAGTATTCCTAGTGTGAGTCCAAGCAAAATCAGCAGATAGCTAGATGCAATTTACCGTGTGCACTGAAACGGGCTGGGACCACTCCCACTACTTTGGCTCAGCAGCATCAGCAGGATGACCTGCAGCTGGGCAGTAGTAAAAAAGCAGCTCTGGGCATTCTTCTCTCAAATGGCTCTACCTGTACCCAGGAGTGCACATAGTCTTTACCCAAGCTGTAACAGGACACTGAAGCAATAGAGCTTTGTTTTGGTTTGGTTTTTTTGAGGGGGCATGTAGAAGGTGGATACTTTCACTCTGCCAGTGCAAATCGAGCTAGTACAAATTGCACCTTGGGTAGGCCTAAGATCACTTCAGACATATGGGTCAGACCTTCACTGAAGAAATGGCTGTGTTGGATAAAGACGTTGTCATCTCTTGCTGTTTCTAACTCCCTGTAGCCGACACTCTCCACTTTGTCCCATCTAAATTAATGGTTTGGAAACTGTAAACACCCCTCACCCAGTTTGTTACAAAGACTGACTTAATTTACAAAAAGAGCTGTCTGAACTAAGCCAATCCTCTTGGCACTGAAGCAGATGAGGAGCGTTTTGAGGACACATTCTTTCATGTCTCCTGTGGGGACACTGATCTCCAAAAAGAGGATAGAATTGCGTGGCTGGGGATGGGAAATGGGTGTTTCTGCAGGGAATGCTTGCAGGGTGTGCTCTGCTGGGCTACATCAATCTCAGTGGATAAGGCATACCCAGTGCTGGTACAACTGATGAATCCAACTGATTTTGGCTCACCCATTTTCTTACAGATGTAGGCTAACTCTGTGAACTTCAGGGTAACTTGTTTTATAGTGTGTTTTATGTTTGTTACTAATTTAAACTGATTGAGATGAAGATATTCCTGTTCCAGACTTGTACTGAAGTACCATGTCTTTTGGAATTGAGAGTCTGTGGTGTATGTGTGTAATTCAGCTAAATCAGTGCTACGAGAACTTATATGTTAACATCAGTAGGTAACATATTTAATAGAAAGAATGTTATGATAAAAACCACAACATGTTAATTCAGGAAGGGATTTTGTTTTTCCTATATTAAATCACAAGAATTTTGAAGAGATACATTACTCTCACCATTATGCTGTCCACCTCTACCTGCTGTGATTCACAATAACTTCTAAACTAAATGTGTTAAGGTTTAGGTTGTTCCTTAAAATCTATCACATGTGTTCAAGTACTGTTGTGACAACACATGCGGTTCTGAATTAGGACTGTAAGACGTTTCACACAAAATGAAAGAGATATCATTTTTGCATGTATTCACAAAACATGTATATTTGTTTTATCAACATATGAAAATGTTTACTTGTGGAAAATACTTACAATCTGAACAACTCTTGCTTTTGTTTGAGTTCTCTAGTTGTATAACAGGGTTAATGTTTTAAGTTTAAAAATAACAACTGTAGTTACATTTGATTGCAGTTTTTTATTACTATAGTAGGAACAAAATACTAATTTTTAATTTTGTCTAACTGGTAGTATCACTTTAAGTTACGGCATTCAGATGCTGAAACACCGTAATTTAACATCTAGTTTGTTGGTTTTCCCCTTCCCATAGATTGAAGGCAGAAAAAATAAACAGAGATAAGTAAACACAGGAACATCACACTTACTGTTGTTTTTACTAAATGTAGTGTCAATACAGTTCTCCTGGAGAGATTTTCTGGGTAACATGTTCTCAGCTCTATACTGGAAGTAACTTTCAAAATGGGGATGCCGGTAAAGAAATATTGATCAATTTTCACACCCTGTGCCATTTGTTTAAGATCAGAAGTCATCCCTGTAACTGCAAGAGCTAACAACCTGGGGACTTGTAAAGCAGTTGGTAAACATTTCTCACTGTGATACCTCATTTCTTCCTTCCTTGTCCCTACAGCTTCGCCAGTAAGGCACACATAGGAATGGGGAAAATGTAAATTGCTCAGATGCTGCTGTTGCCTGACTGTCCTGTAGAGGTGAGATTAGTGTGACACTATGGAAAAGTGCTGTTGTTTGTTGTTGACAGAATCTGCCAGAAAGTGATTGCTTCTGCCCAGGGGTTTGCAAGGAGCTGCAGTAAGTGTAGATGCACTCCCTTTATCAGCTCCAAGTAAGATAAGAGCGGAGCCAACCAAAGAGCTGGTCCTGAGCATTTTAGTCAAGCCCTGGGTACGCAGGAGATGGTTAACCATTAGTTAGGGACCTTCAGTGCTGTTAGTTCCAACAGCAGGTCAAGCAGCCTATATGGATAAGAGTGGCAGGAAACCATCATTTTACTTTATTAATCCACATAACCCCTCTCGGGCTCATCCAGGGAACTGCAACCTATGTCTTCTGGCACTGTTTTCCAGCGGACCACAACACTGAAAGATGAAGTGTGGATAATACAATGTGCTGGTTTTTTTGTGCATTAGTGTTTCCTACTAATGGTATTCCTTCATGGATACTCAGTATTTCTGAGAGCTTCAGGATCAATAGATGCCTAAGGAGTGGAGGTAGCAATGGAAAAAAGACAGAAATAAAGATCAGGATAATGTGGATGTCCCTGGGTTCCTGGGAGCTAGGCTGAAAAGTCTGCTCAGGGATATACAAAGTTCAACCATGGCCAGTGCGGCCAAAGCGTCTGCTGACTAGAAAGCTTTAGTTCCCAAATTCTGCCTTGGAATGTTATGACCACATTTCTAACCAGATTGGGCAATGTTAAATCAGTTACGCAGAATATTATGGAAAACAATGGAAAGCAGTTATTCCCCCAGGACATTTATTGAAATCTTGGGAATGGAGACTTCTGTGAAGTAAAGCTGTTGGCCTGGGTGACTTACGGTTCTCTGAGGAAAGGGCAGAGCTCAGCCAGTCTAGGCTGAGAGCTCTCAGATTGTGCTTAGCTCATTGAATGGTAAGGATCCTGGATGGAAAGACCTAGTACTAGACAGCCTGAGATTTTTTTATTTGTTTATTTTTTGTTGGCTACAGCTGCTGCTAGGACTTCTGACAGTTACCCAGGCATTCTTGCATTCTAAAGGCTATGCAAAACTTAAACACAATCAGACTGAATGATTTTTATGGTGTCATAGAACTTTCTCTACAGGGGCTGCTCAGACCAGCTCTTATTACCGTCAGAAATTTCCTGCAGGACCATGTAGGGGTCTTCACCTCTGTGTATGTATGAAGTGGAGACCATACACAAGTGCTTGCACCACTTCAGACGAGCAGTATAAATGCCCCGAGTAGCCTTTTTCACTCCAGGTTAAGAATGGCTTACATTGGTTTAGTTGGAGTCTGCTACTAATTGACTGAAGGAAGTAAGAAGCAGGAAAATAAGATAATCCATACAGTGACTGGTACCAGTTTAGCTAGTGCCACAGGTCTGAGATCAACTTAAGCAGGATAAATGGCTGCTGCTGCTAAAAGGATGAGTCTCCCTCTCTCTTACACCATGGGCTATTTTGTCATACTGCCTCCCTCATGTTGTCATTACTGTTTGTGCAGCCACGAGTGAGCTGGAGCAGGGACTTTATCTGAATGAAAACTCAGCTGGCAAAAAAAAAATGGTTCGTTTTCAGCTGAATCAGGTCCCTGATGTGGTTCACCACATAAGCACTAGTGCTGGCAGAAGCAGGTGTCAGGGATAAGCAGCCATGGCTGTGTGACAAGCAGCCTTTTTCTGTAGCAGAGTTGATTTATAATCAGATTAAATTGACTGTGGAATTTGTAAATAGATTTCAGTTCATAAATTTAAACTGGTGCTCCCCTCCCTAGGAAATAAACCACAGCCAATATATCCACATGATAATGATACCACCTTCTATGGTCTCATCCTACTGGCACTGACTACTACAGAAGAGTAAAGTGGTCACCCTGCATCTCTGACAGCATGTGGATGAAGGCTGGTACAAGCAAGATGAGAGTGATATTATAAAATGAAAGGAAACAGCTACAGCAGTCTCTCGGAGAGGGAACCCTATGCAGATTGTCATACAAAGATGTAACACTCTGTCACAGACTGACAAAAATTTGTGGAATAAAACCAGCCTCATAACAGAGCGTCCTGTATGTTTTCCTTCTGCCAAGTCTAATGGTCAGTCATTAAACATTGTGGAAAAAAATCAGTATGATAATGAATGGGTTTTGTAATGAAAAGGAATGTAGTTTATGTCTTTTGTGTACAGAAAAAAAAAAAATTCTGCCAGTAGACAGGGGAAGTGATAAGGAGAACCCTGTTTTCTTCCACTGAGGGAAAGGTTCTTTGGCAAATGAGCCAAAACAAACACCATGAGACTGCAAGACTGAGACATCTTTTCTTCTTCTTCAAATAAAATAAGTTTTAGTATTTTATTGAAGAAAAATAAAGACATGAGGAAAGGAAGTTTTGCACAATTATTTATTTTGGAGTTTGAAAAGATGATGCTTTTAACCACCTCAGGCTCTGCACAGAACTGGAAAGTAATCTTGTAGAGTTAGTAGTGCTGAGATCTGCCACATTTTTGGCTGAATGCACTTCTCCTCCATATGTTATCAGGTGTGTGTTTCTGTCTTGTCCACCATTCAGGAAACTGTGTCAACATTTCAGGTTTAAGAATGGACTCCTTTTGGCTGCATAAAGCTTACCAAGTCTTGTGCTGTCTTACTAAGGGGCCATTTGGGGACACTGTATTAGTGCAGTCATGCACTCAAGCTATATGTCTCTTGGAAAATTACCTTAGGCATCTATCTGAAAATCTATCTTTTCCGTATACAAAATGCAATTTCTTGAGTTCAATGGCATATTTTGACCTGTCTCAGCAGTCTTGTTTGGTGCTGTCAGCTGAAACCAGAGTGAAATTTTCACTCAGTCAGGTGAACCACCCTAGCAGTACAGACAAAAGCAATGCAAAGGTTGAATAGCTGTCAGGTGTTTCCCCTGCTGTTTTCATTTGGAATATTGCAGTGTGGCTTAGCCTGTTGCTAACAGTGCTGCAGTAGATATGACCGCAGAAAGCCTTCTGAGCTTATGTGGTGTGATACAGACTAGGAATTTAATAGCAGCCTTGAAGCCAGATAAAGCAGTGATCCTACAGCCCAACTCAGGGATGGGGATGCATATCCCAGGCAGCCAAGAATGGAAACTCCAGCATAGATCTTCGTAGAATCATGGAATGGTTTGGGTTGGAAGGGACCTTAAAGATCATCTAGTTCCAAACCCTGCTGGCCATGGCCAGCAACACCTTCCACTAGGTCAGATTACTCAAAGCCCCATCCTACCTGGCCTTGAACGCTTCCAGGGATGGGGGATTCCACAACCTTTCTCAGCAACCTGCTCTAGCATCTCATCACACTCACAGTAAATAATTTCTTCCTAATGTCTAATCTAAATCTACCCTCTTTCAGTTTAAAACCATTACCCCTTGTCCTATCACTAAACTCCCTCTTAAAGAGTCCCTCCCCAACTCTCCTGTAGGCCACCTTTATGTACTGGAAGGCTGCCATAAGGTGTCCCCTTATGGCCTTCTCTTCTCCAGGCTGACTAACCTCAACTCTCTCAGCCTGTCTTCCTAGGAGAGGTGCCCCAGCCCTCTGATCGCCTTCGTGGCCCTCCGCTGGACCCCCTCCACCAGCTCTATGTCATTCTTGTGCTGAGGACTCCAAAGCTGGATGCAGTACTCCAGGTGGGGTCTCATGAGAGCAGAGTCTGCTCTGGGGACAGAAATCACCTCCCTCAACCTGCTGGCAGCCCAGGATGTGGTTGACTTTCTGAGCTGTGAGCGCACATTGCTGGCTCATGTTGAGATTCTTATCCACCAACACCCCCAAGTCCCTCTCCCCAGGGCTGCTCTCAATCCATTCTCCGCCCAGCCTGTATTTGTACTTGGGCTTGCCCTGACCCACATGCAGGACCTTGCACTTGGCCTTGTTAAACTTCATGTGGTTCACGCAGGCCCACCTCCTGAGCCTGTCCAGGTCCCTCTGGATGACATCCCTTCCCTCCAGTGTGTCAACCGCACCGCACAGTGTGACATTGGCAAACTTGTGAACCGCTTCTGAAAATACAAACATCCCATGATAAAGCACAAACTAGAAATCCCATGAGTGAAGTCTGGAACATGGGGGTTATTTTAATCAGTTAGGTCACACGTGGCATTACAGAAGGAAAGCAGCCATATGTCTTTCAGTAGTACTTGACTGCAGTGTGCTGGAAAGCTCTGAGCTGACAGTGAAATTAACATGGGGGAAAGCAAAACCAACAGTGGGATCTGTACAGAGGGTCATGCTGTTAGGGACAGAGCATGTCTCAACATATAGTTGACTTGGGGATTAGCCTTCTGACATCACTTTTCCCTTTTGGTTTGGGAAGAGTGATTACAGATTTAAGGAAAAGTGACTGGTGTAGTTCCATAGTCTGTTACTAAGTGTCTGCAAATAGTAAAACTTTATTTTTTTTTTAAGCATGACTATACGGTGAGGAGAAGAAACAGTTGTGAGTGACAAAACTAATTATGACAAACTCTGCTTGATGGCATTTGTTTGTTAAGGCTGGAGAGATGCATTCTGAAAACCCAGTTTTCTGATTACTCTGCAGGTTAGGAACAGTGTAACCCTGGCACAGTAGGACAGTCACTCTGCCACAGTGGTTATGTCATGAATGTTGTTAGTATAATTCCCTGAAGACAGAAGGATAGAAATAGTCTGAGTAGTCAGTCACCTAACCTGGGCATATTGAGACTAGTTATATTAATGTTGTGACCTTTCAAACGTTGAATGTTCTGAGGAGGAATTTCTGGAAGCCGGGAACAGTAAATTGATAGCTTTTTCTGGAATACAAAGTTTAACTTGATAATAAGGACTATGAATTGTACAAAATAGGAGGCCAGCTGCAGTTTGACACTGCAATATACATATGCATATTTTTGCAAATGTAACTTTCTTTTTCCCCCAGAAAAGCTGATTTTTATGAGTTTCCTGCCTTATCTTTTTTCCCCCAGACTTCTGTCTCCTTAGTTGAGCTGCCGAAATCATTCAGGTCATCATTCACAGCAGAGAAAAGATTGAAGTTTCCAATTATTTAATTTAAATTTGGGCCATCTACAGATCAAACATAGAGGGCAGCCTTGCAAAAACATTGAATTGATATAACTGTATGTAAATGAAACCTTTGCTTGTGTCCTCAGCTCCTCTGAATATGGCACACCTGAATGACTGAAGAAGAAAACTAAACTGCTGTAAAGATGGTTGTTTTTCAGCAGTGTTTGCTTGTAGCCACCTTTAAGGATGAAAAAAGATTGAAGCAGTTTAATAGATTACCGCTATGTCCTGAGTCTCCAAGGGATAGAGGCCTTAAACAAGAACATGGTGTGTGCACATTTTGTTAACTCAGTTTTGTTTGGCTAAAGATGAAAAAGAAACAGTTGGGGAATTCTGGTGAGCAGTAAACTTCATCCTGGGCAATGACAGCAGAGAAAATATCTGTGAATTTGGGATGCTTTTACAGCTTGAGATGAGTATGTGTTTAACATTTATGGTGAAACTTGGCCCAGCTTAATTCATTTCAACTGGTGCTTAATGGATGCTCTGGGAACACTTATAACCCTCCCCTTTAAGTGAAAATCTACCATTTTCTCTGCTAAATCTTCCTGTTTTTATAGGGGCACAGATTTCTAGGGCCCTGTGACAGTTTATCATTTGGAAAACTGCCCTTCCTTTCCACACATAAAAATTGACAAGAAAAAAATACTTTCTTCTTTTAGTAAACTATGTTGATGTTTCTCTAGTGGTATAAAATTTCTTCCACAGTCCTTTCCTTGGCTATGTGTGTATTTGTAATAGGTTAAATCTATTCAACAGAACAGATTATGTCCACACAACAAACCCAGAAATGTTTGTGGGAGAGGAACACAATCCCTGATCTAGGTGAAGGAACCATGTCATCATAATACACCCCATGACGTATGGATGGTTGCATACACACATCTTATGTGCTCCTATCAAAATTATGACTGCTGTCTACAAACTACTACAAAACTCATGGAATGGTTTAGGTTGGATGGGACCTTAAAGATTAATTGAAATGCTTTTCTACCCCTCCTGGGTGAACTGGCAGTTTGGCAGGAATTTATTGCAGTGGCTGAAGGTTCTTCAGGCTGTCCCAAGGCTAATCTCCCAACAATTGATACAGTTTGCATTTTACACTTCTGACGGGCATTACCACTGCTCAGTTCAGTGGCTCTCAGCCAGGTCCTCATCATTATCTAAGGCTCTGTTGGACAGGTGAAACCAAATATTGACAAGCAAGAAAGTCCCTCCTCCATAAAGCTTACCTTATAGATCACTAGGTACTTAGAGTAACTCTTAGCTTCATGGTTTTAAGTCAACAAAGGAGAAAAGGGGAAATGAATAGCTACTTTTCAAAGCACTGATCTACCGACTACTTCTACTGCTTGATAAGCCTGATCTTGAGCCTGGTGTTTTTTCTTTCTCTAGCATTGAATCTCTCTGTTCTCTCTCTTTCAAACTGTTAGCCCCAGTGCTAACACCTTAGTGTAGTGGTGTGTACACCACTACATCCTGGCTAACGTGTCCTGGATGTTCTGTGTCTGCCTTTCATAGGCTTGTGCATGGGAAGTCAGATGTTGGTGGGTGCCTGTGCTTGCTGTCCTATAGGCTCTGCAGGGCATGACCAAGAAGGGATGAGTGGCAGTTCTCAGTGTTCAGAGTTACTCTGTGATGTGTCAGTCAAACTCTCCATTAGCAGCTGACAGTTTTGCAGCGTTAGGAGCTTCAGGGAAGCATTTATAACCCTCTGCAGATCAAAAGACCAGAACAATATTTCATTTTTTATGAAACAGCCCTTTCAATGAGCCATGCCACATCTGTTCCTTTACATACACTCTATCACTTTCCTGCTAACAGGAGACTTTTATATATATTTACGTTAACAAGACAGAATTCTAAGCATACTTAAAAAATATTTTGGGGGATTTGGTATTATAAGGTTCTCCTGAGGGGCTTTTCTGCTGCTTTACAGACTTTGCATACGTCCCTTTTCCAACTGTGAAAAGACTCTTTGTGCATAGATTGCCATCTTTGAAAGATTCTGCCTAGAAACTCTTAGCGCTGAGTTGCAATATTAGAAAATAAGAGTTGTCTGATGAAGAAATCACACTTAAACGCTCCCCCCCCCCAAATCACAGGGATGACTTTAGTGATGCATTGAAACAAAATGGAAAATAATGTATACCCCACAAAGGGGAGCCTTGAGAAACGTTGGTGATGAAACGTGTAGGTTATATCCAGTACTGCTACATACACTAGATATGGTTCATTTGTCAGTTTTAGGTGAGTGGTGCTCAGACCACACAGGGCAATGCTAGTGTGGGTGGCATTGATGCCGAAGGCTTGTTTTTAACACAGGATTCCACTGTGCGTCAATGCAGTTCTGAGAAGCTAGATTTGCTGGTGTGATGCTATTGTGGGACAACAGACATTGAATGTGAACTTTACATTGCCTGTAAAGGAGCAGTCAGACTAAGCATGAAAGACTTCCATCCTAGAGATCAGTGAAACTGTGAGCTACAACCTCCTGGCGTCTACTCCAGCTTAACTTTCTGTTTTGTAGAGACCTGCCTGTGAATTTGTACCAAAAAAGGGGAGGTAAATGCATAAAAGATTTTGCAGCAGAGCTTGTTTTTCAGTCTGATCACTTTCTCCGATCTAGTTTACAGCATAGCCTCTCAAACACTTGACTAGCATGTCTGAGAGGAAGGTATACCCTGCTGTGAAGAGTGCAGGAAGGAGAAGAGGAAACGGAAATATTGTACGTTGTTATTGCTCCTGAAAGGGGAATTGAACCTCTAGTAGGGAATAAAAGACAGAAAAATCTCAACCACATTGAAAAATAGTCTGTTGTCAAAAAATTCAAATAAAGCGTTGTCTATATTTTTTAAAAAACAGAGTCCTACTGTCAGTATAGCTTATTCTGTGTTAAGGTTTTACTCTGTCAGAAACAATGTCCATTCCCCAGTGTCCATTTAGCAAAAAGAAGACTCATCTTTGTATGCAAAGAAAAAAAAATTAAAATCCTCTGTCTTTATGCCAGGTTGAATTTCTGGGCTTGCATGGAGGTAGCCTCAGGCAACCGTTCTGCAAGTCTGACAATAAGGATGCAGTCCTGTAAGTATGGCTGGTTGGAAATGTTGACAAATTGGAAAAGGCCTGATGTCCAAATGAGATGCTGTGGAAATGTATTGTTTTGACAGAGCATTGTTCAGGAACAGGGACTCACCTTCAAAAATGGGAAATAACTTGACAGTTGTAGCTCTCAGCTGAGATTTGTGAGACCTAGCTTTGAATTCCTACTTTTTCTGATTTAACCTAAGGAATAGACTCGGGTTTTCACAAAAATCTAATTTTAGTGTCCTATCCAAAAGCCTGTTAGCTATTTCAAAGCCTATCTCTGCTCATCTGTTTCTACTTTCCTCTGTCTTTTGTCTCTTGCAGGATGCCTTTCCTTTAAAAAACAAACCAAACCAAACCAACCAACCAAACAAACCTAAAAACCAAAAGAGAAAGAAAAGCCTTGGCTTTGTCCTGATGCAAGGCAGGAATATGTTTTACATCTCAACATGTGCAGGACAGGGAATCAATTGTCTGCCCACCTCTGACTGGAATGTAATTATGGCAATTTTAATATCCTTAGCTTTAATTCTTATTATTGATCCTTTTATTGACCCATGTCTGCTTGTTATTGTCTAAACTCTGGAAAAGAAACTGGTAGAAAATAACAGTTATCAGGCAGCATCAATTAATTTTTTTTCTTTTCTGAGCAGAGAAGGAAAGAAGCTTCTCAATGTTTCTGCAGCAAAAAACTGAATCTCTGCCATTCTCTTCACAGTCCATAGTGCAACCTTTGCCTTTCCTTTGGTTGCAAGCATTTTCTAACTCTCCACTCTCACATTCACACTGGGTGGCTAAAAAATCTTCTGTGGCCTAAAATGTGAGGACTGGAGGCAGCATAAAGCCAAAAATAAGTTCTATGATAATTTTGGATTACAAATGCAGGAAAAAAGCCAGAAAAGGGCAGTGCGCTGACTGCAATTGTTTCCATAATGTTTGGGTTTGTTTTTCAAGTATTACATTTGAGTTAACTGTTTTGCTGAATGGCTGCAGAAATCAGGTGTGGAAAGGAGTAGGATACAGTTGCTCACACTGCGGGCTTTCATCTGATGTGAGCTCTTGACCACATCTAGGCCATTTCTGAGCTTCTTAATTTCTGATGTCAGAGCATGTCTGGCATCCAATGCATATGTAGCACAGTACTTGGATTCAGTCTGTTTTAGCATGCTTTGCCCATAATTAAACGGGTTATGAGTAGATTGTCTTTGTCAAGCACTTTGGTAGATTGTTTCTTGTGCATGTTCAACATAAGAAAAAATGATCACTTAACTCTGTTTTTATCTACTTACTTTATCATTGTAAAAAAAGTAGTGATGATGGTTGTGCTGTGCCCATGTATGCAATCATGACAGACATTTGTTTGACAGAAATGCAGAGCTCTTTTGCTGGGTTAGTCAAAGCCAGTTCTTCCCACAGAAGATAATTGCAGCTAAACTGTTGGTATTCGTGTAGATTTTTTTTTTCTCTCATTTTATTCCGATAGAACTACCAAATGCAGACAAAAGGTACTATCTCATTATTAGCTAGCAATATGGTGTCAACATCTTCATATTCATGGTGGAAGTGAAGGGCTTTCAGGCAAGCAGTGCGTTCCAATCTCAATGAACTAAACAGAAGTACGGCAGGTCACATCCAGGGACGTATTTCCAGGAAGGGTGTCTTTTGGTGCCCTTATTTTGGCCATGCTGGTAGTTCTTGCTTCTGATTTGCATGTGCAGATGTGGGGAGGCGGAGGAAGGAAACTGTAGTGCAAGACAGCAGTTAAAGAACATGCAGTTCTATCATGTAGTTGCTGCGCATGAGGAAGATGGCCAAGGTTGTGACCTCTTTGTGCTGGGGTTGCATCTGGCCCTCGAGTTGTATTAGGCAGTGGTTTTGGGCAAACCCGAGAATGATGCCTCAGCTGTGAGTACTGGGACAGTTCCAGGCCACAGCTCCAATGTGTGGCTGGAGTCGACACGGCTCAAGTTTTCCCTCTCTGTACTGGGACATAACAAACTGTGAGAACAAAAATGCTCTGAACCTTTTTCTGAAATCACATGATAAAATATAAGGTAAAATAATAATGAAAAACAACAGAAGCCGTTGGGGGAAACGAGGGATAATATTTAGCTGGAAGTTTAGAAAAAAGGCTTAAAGAAAAGCCTACAGGTGACGAAACGAAATCTAATCTGTTTCCCTCCCTGCAGGACCTCTGAACTGGAGTGTAATCTCTATTACTGTAATATTGCTTTCCAAGGATGAAGTTTTAAAACTAACTCTTGTTAATTAGTTTGTTTATTTTGCAGCCACAAGGCTTCTTCATCCCCATCATGAAAAATCTGTCAGTTGTACAGCTTGGTGTATGTGCATGCACATATACTGACTGAGCTTTACCGTTATTAACAGTAAAACTTCTAGAATGTTGATATCTAGGTTCAGCTTTTATTTGAATTTGGATATTTGGAAATGAGTGAGGGGAAAAATGCTTCTCTGAAGTTAGCACTTTTCATTTCATATTTTTTTCCTTTTGAAAGTGTTGTTTGGACAAAATGAAAGATGACAAATAACTTGAAGGCGGGGGGAAGCAGGAAATTTAAAAATCTTGTTAGAAATTTGAAAACCTTGTTTTTGAGTCTGGTTGTGCAACTTTCAATCCACAGTCTATAGATTATTTAGAGGTTCAAGGGATATATTTTTTTTCTCACCAGAGAAATAAACAAGTGCAATAGAAGCAAATTGCAAAACCTTGGGACTTCTTTGAAACCAGCTTGTTTTCTAGGCAACTGTGTTTTGGACAGGTGAGCACACGCTCCAGGACAAAGCGGGGTACAGTTTGCTGCAGGCTTTTCTCCTTGCCCTTTCAGCTCTAAGGCTACATCTCATAAGCAGCTGTCTGAGTTGGGAGGGAGCCCAGGATGAATACAGAAAGAGGAGGAAAGCAGGAGAGGTGCTGCCCCTTGTACATCATGTAAATGCCTTCCTTAGCTCTTAAGCCTCATCTGTCCTGCCAAATCTTATCTATAGAACTTGTCTTTTATTGTAATAATCTTCATGCCATTCTTGGGCTCTCAGTTTAAAAACCTGAATTCATCAGGCTGTGAGGTTCTCTACCCATGCAGCTCTATACAGGCAATGCCTTGTAAAGCATTTTACTCTAAGCCATGATTTCCCTGAAAGTGGGGACATCAGAAATTTCAGGGTTGATTAATATTATCTTCTTTTCCTAAATGAGTTCAAGTTAAACAGATACACAATGTATATTGCCTTGGATACCCTAGTATTTACTGTGAGGTATAGACAGGCTCATATGTAAACTATTACCTTATGGAATTGAAAATTACTCCTTTTTTTACCAGAGGGCAGTGAATTTCATATTCGCTGCATAATCAGGATAAGTGTCTGTGCAATTACTGTGACACAACTACCATGTGATTACTTGTCATACTGCTTTTAGGGCTTCTACATCTTGGTGTGGGAAATTACTACCCAAAATATAAGCACAGTGAGCATAAAATGCCTGGGACACACTGACTGGTGGGTGGAAGATATATATAATAAAAGCTCTCTGTATCACATACGGGTAAAGGGTAATGGATTTGAGTGTGTGCATATCAAAGACTTCCATACCTCATGGGATCCCGTCAATGATACTGCTCCAGCCGGCGTAGTTATGACGTATTCAACAAAATGCCCGAAGCCTGTGACACCAGTTTGTCCCTTCACAAGCAAAGGTTATGTTTGAATGTCTCTTCTGACCAAATGTCCCACCAGCAGCTCCCCTGTTGGGGCTACCAAGGTAGCTCCTGCTAGAGCCTGAGCTGCTGCCTTGCCTAGTGAAAAGTTTAAGATTTTCTTGATGCAGTAAAAGAGAGTTGAATGGCTTTCTGTTAAATGACCGTAGAAATAACAAAATCTGTGCTAATAATGCAAGAAGATTACTGGATCTGGCAAATGCCAGGACTGTATGAAGGAGAAGAAGCCGTAGCAAGGTTATTAAAACCACAGAAAAGCAAAATGTCTGTTTTCAGCTTTTCTTTCTTGACAGTCTTAAGGCAATGGTCGGCTCCTTTTTGTGTCTAAAGGAATAGGATGAGACATTGTCCTTTTGCTGTGAAGCAAAAGGACAAATAATTCTTTTAAATACCAGAGGGTACTGAGGGACTTCTAATACTCTTCTGCTTAATTTGTTTCTGTGACACATACATCTTGGGTGTTTGGAGTGTTTCCTAGCTTAGCTGTGCTTGTGTCTCATGAGCTGTCAGATTCAACATGCTTGATCTGTGGGACTTTTGTGCACCTCCTTTGAGAATGTTTTATTGATAAGAGTTATTATACCAGAGTTTTAGACAGTAGGTGGCTGGAGACATGTATTCTAGCCCAAGGCAATTTAAACTCATGTCTCCTAGATCTGGTGAGAATGACCTTACTACCTAACTACGGGTAAATTCTTAGCAGAGAGTGGGTCTAAACTTGTAAACTGCTCTTTTGAAGCTATATTCCTGTGTACCAAAAAGCCCCATGGGTTATAGAGAACAGGAGGCATAAATCTGTACTTGTTGTGCAGTGTCATATTTATGCATTTTTATCTCAGCTGTCTCTATGTAAATCAGAAAGAAATCTGTGAAGAGAGACTGGCAACCCAGATCTCTGCTTTGAAAATGAGCGCACTTAACACCAGAGGAAATCAAAACTATAACTCTCTAGGTTCTCTCTAGTCTGGTGTGCTTGTGTGCTGGCACAGCTTCAGTTGGAGCAGTAAGGCATGCCCTTGCTGATACCTAAGCTTTAACACGGTGCTTACAGCTCTCAGCTTGGGAGTGAGCGTGATGAACAGGAGTTGTTCATGCTGAAAAACAGATTTTCCATTTCTAGATGAGCAGCTGTTTGTATAAAGATGGATATCAGCTCAGAATCAGAAAATTATTTTAATTCAGTCAGCTGAAAAGGTATGATGACTTGATTCCTTAAAGACCATTGTGCACTTGTATTAGCTATACACACAGATGTGGTAGATAGAGACTGAGAACACAATTTTGGCATTCATCTAGGTAATGCTTGCCTATGAATAATGACAAGGAAGTCAAGAGCAGGTAACCTACGCTATGGATTATAGCTCTTCTTTAAAACTGTGTAATTTTTCACATTCACTATTTAATGGCCAGCATTGATTCATCCATAGTTACATTATAGATTAATCATCCTAGAGAGGAGTCCGTCTTCAGCTAGAGAGACTAGCACTTGCTAGCTAACGTCTCCCACGGTCTCAGCTCCCTTGGTTGACTTCTGTAGAAATTATTTGGTCTCAAATAGTGTGGAATGACTGTTCTTTTACCCAAGCACCTGCTGAAATCTTTCTGAATGCAACAGAAGACATGTGCTGAAACTGATTTTTTGCTCTTTGGTGCAAAAAAATCAACAAAGAGCGTTTGCAGAGATCCTTCTCCTCCTTGCTTTAGGTCAAAGGCAATTGTTTAATTTTAAAAGAAAGGTTTTATAGTAAGTATACTTCAGAAATGTTCTACCAGCAGCATGCAAAATTTATTGTCTGTATAGTTTTACATATGTATACTTACGTAGTCAAAATCTTCTTGTAGCTAGATTACACTGTCCTTTATCCTGTCTCAGAAAACGAAATTCTGAATTCTGAATTTCTCATTTATTCATTTTGGTGGGCTTAACCTTTTTGAAGATCTTACTTAGTGCTTGCTTTTTCAAGATAAGTTTCAAACTTTTAATGTTTTTATGGAAGTAAGCTCTTGGGCTGTTCATGAAGTATGAAAAAATACTATAGAGAGAACTAGAAATTCATGAAACACTTGTTAATTCTGTGGGTGTAAGAGTTCAAAGTTCCAAAAGGTCAAAGACTTTAGACTTTAATCAATATAAATTTTCGATATTTGAAGACCTGAATTCTGCTTCCTTTTTGTGGATGTCCAGCCTGAGTGCTGAAATTACTGGCGTGTCTGGATTATTATGCTGATGTAATAGCTCAGATCTCTGAAAAAGTAAATTAGAGGGATGAACTAGATAACCGGTTTATTATGTATAACTAGTTTTGCCCTGGTTTCAGCTGGGAAAGAGTTAATTTTCTTTCTAGTAATTGCTGTGAAAGGAATGTCAAGAATACCTATTGTTTTGAGTTGCTGATAAGTTATGCTTACACTATTCAAGGAGTTTTTTCAGCTTCCCATGGAAGCGTAGACAGAATAATGGAATTGGCCAATGAAATATTCCATACCATAGATGTCATGCGCAGTATATAAGTGGCGGTTAGCCAGGGAGTGGGAATCCATGATCACTGCTCAGTATGGTGCCAACTCGCCAGGCAGATGGAGTAAACCATGTCATTATTATTATTGTTATCATTATTGTTATTTTTACTTTTTATTACAGTTTTTATCAAACTGTGTTTATCTCAATGCTTGAGGTTTTTTTCTCCCTCTCCCCTCCTTTTTTCCCTTCTTCTCCCCACCCTTCTCGGCAGGGGAGCAAGTGGCTGCATGATTCTAGTTGCCAGGTGGAAGTAAACCACAACAAGCTTATATTTATAGGTGCTATACGAAATCTTGTTAGTTGGAGTGGAATTCAGCTTTTGAGCCTTTGCCATTTTCAGTTCATTGCCTATCAGGGAGAAGGACTTGAATGCATTATGACACAATATGTGCCACAGTTGCAAAATTCAGCAGACACAAAAGAAGAAAAGGCAGTTTAAGCTAAATAATGTTAGTCTTTAACTACCAACTATTTTTAAAAAAATTAAGATGTGTCACTATGCAGCTGCCACAGTTCATGAAAGGCATTTAAAGAACAGTGCAACTGTCAGGCTCAGCCAACATGGGTTCACAAAGGGAAAGTCCTGTTTAACTAATTTGCTATCCTTCTATGATAAGGTCACTCATTTAGTTGATGAAGTGAAGGCAGTGGGTGGAGTTTTTCTCAATTTTAGTGAGGTTTTTGGTACTGTCCCTCACAGCATCCTTCTGGATAAATTGTCCAGCCGTGAGATGAGCAGGTATGCAGCGCCTTGGGTGGCTGAGGGGCAGGGCCTCAGGGGCTGTTGCAAAGGGGACTACATCTGGCTGGCAACTGGTCACCAGAGGTGTTTCTCAAATCTCAATTCAAGGACCAGTTCTCTTCAACATCAGTGACCTGGATGCAGGAGTTGAATGCACCATTAGCAAGCTTGCTGACAATACTAAACTCAGAGGTGCTGTTGACCTTCTTGAGGGACAACAGGCCTTGCAGAGGGATCTAGAAGGATTAGAGCATTGGGCAATTATCAATGGCATGAAATTTAACAATAACAAATGCCAGATTCTGCACATGGGATGACGTAATGCCAGCCACAAGTATAAACTGGGAGAGGAGTGGATGCAGAGCAGCTGTGCAGAAATGATTGTAGGGGTGTTGGTTGACAGCAGGCTCAATGTGAGTCAGCAGTGTGCCCTGGCAGCCGAGAAGGCAAAACACATCCTGGGGTGCACCAAACACAGCGTAAAGAGATGGTTGAAAGAGGTGATTATCCTGCTGTATTTAGGCTTGGTGCAGCCTCACTGTGAGTACTGAGTGCAGTTCTGAGCGCCATAATTTAAGAAGGATGTGAAGGTCCTTGAATGCATCCAGAGGAGGTCAACAAAGCTGGTGGAAGGGCCAGCAGGCATGTCCTGNATTCAAGGACCAGTTCTCTTCAACATCAGTGACCTGGATGCAGGAGTTGAATGCACCATTAGCAAGCTTGCTGACAATACTAAACTCAGAGGTGCTGTTGACCTTCTTGAGGGACAACAGGCCTTGCAGAGGGATCTAGAAGGATTAGAGCATTGGGCAATTATCAATGGCATGAAATTTAACAATAACAAATGCCAGATTCTGCACATGGGATGACGTAATGCCAGCCACAAGTATAAACTGGGAGAGGAGTGGATGCAGAGCAGCTGTGCAGAAATGATTGTAGGGGTGTTGGTTGACAGCAGGCTCAATGTGAGTCAGCAGTGTGCCCTGGCAGCCGAGAAGGCAAAACACATCCTGGGGTGCACCAAACACAGCGTAAAGAGATGGTTGAAAGAGGTGATTATCCTGCTGTATTTAGGCTTGGTGCAGCCTCACTGTGAGTACTGAGTGCAGTTCTGAGCGCCATAATTTAAGAAGGATGTGAAGGTCCTTGAATGCATCCAGAGGAGGTCAACAAAGCTGGTGGAAGGGCCAGCAGGCATGTCCTGTGAGGAGCGGCTGAGGGCTCTGGGTTTGTCTAGTCTGGAGAAAAGGAAGATGAGGGGCAACATCATTGATGTCTACCACTTCCTGAGGAGCGGAAGTGGATCCTAGGATCCTGCAACAGGATGCATGGGAATGGTTCAAAGGTGCGTTAGTGAAGGCTCAGACTTTACATGCACTCTTCATCCATCCTGCCCACCCATGGTATGCATGAAGAGCTGGTGGTCTGGATGCTGGGGGTCTCCCTCCAAAACCACACAGCAGCATTTGTGCAAAGATTCTGTGTGTTGCCATGTGACAGTGCAACAGGCCTGCCTCTCTGCAGCTGGTCCTGGGACAGATGTTTCCAGCTGGGGGTTCTCCAGGGCCAGCCTGAGCCCCATCTCTCATCACCCTGGGCCTGTCCTCTTCTTTGCACCCTCTGTCCCCATGTCCTGGGGCTCTGCTCTCCTACCAGCCTGCACTGCCCCATGCAGTCTTGCTCTGGTGGTGTGCAAATCCCTCCTCCTGCGTGGAGTTATGACTTGGTGCTGCTCTCTGCATCACCCCAGGGCCCCTCGCCCTCCTCTGACACAGGACCCCTTCTGCAGCCAAGCTGGCTATGCAAGATAAGGGGAGGAACAGAAGGCAGCTGCTGAGTGGGCACCAAGAGCCCCAGTGAAAGACCCAGGCCCCAATGCCTGGGGCACAGGTGATCTCGCATGTCTCAGGCACACAGCAGGAACCTGGNCATGCAGTCTTGCTCTGGTGGTGTGCAAATCCCTCCTCCTGCGTGGAGTTATGACTTGGTGCTGCTCTCTGCATCACCCCAGGGCCCCTCGCCCTCCTCTGACACAGGACCCCTTCTGCAGCCAAGCTGGCTATGCAAGATAAGGGGAGGAACAGAAGGCAGCTGCTGAGTGGGCACCAAGAGCCCCAGTGAAAGACCCAGGCCCCAATGCCTGGGGCACAGGTGATCTCGCATGTCTCAGGCACACAGCAGGAACCTGGGGAGAAGTGAGGCAAGGTGAGTCTCTGCAGGCAGGCAGGCAGAAAGCAGCGAGAGCTGCCCAGGCCCCACCATGCTGGGGCTGCACAGCAGGCCAGAGGTCTGCCCTGGGAGGAGAACCCAGCTGCTCTTTCTGGAGACTACACAATGCAGGAAGTTCAGAGTTGAACATTGCTGAGAAGGAAACATTACTGAGAAGGTGGTCAAACAATGGAACAAGCTCCCTAGAAATGTGGTTGATGCCCCATGCCTGTCAGAGCCTTAAAAGGAGACATTTGGACAATGCCCTTCACAATATCCTTTACCTTTTGGTCAGCTCTGAAGAGGTCAGGCAGTTGGACTAGATCATTGTTGTAGGTCCCTTGCAACCAGAACTATTCCCTCTGCTCCCCTCCCCTCCCCTCCCCTCCCGTGAAGAGCCACCCACTGTTGGAGAAGACTGTGTCTGAGACCATCTATGGAACCTGAATATGCACAAGTCCATGGAACCTGTTGAGATTCATCCATAGGTCCTGGAGGAACTGGTGGATGAAGTTGCTAAGCTACTATCCACCATATCTGAGAAGTTGTGGCAGTGTGGTAAAGTTCCCACTGACTGGAAAAGGGGAAACATAACCCCCATTTTTAAAAAGGGAAAAAAAGAAACACCAGGGGAACTACAGGCTGGTCAGTCTCACCTCAGTGCCCAGCAAGATCATGGAGCAGATCCTCCTGGAAACTATGCTAAAAATAAGGAGGTGATCGGTGACAGGCAACATGGCTTTATTAAAGGCAAATTGTGTCTGACAAATTTGGTGGCCTTCTATGGTGGGGTTACAGCATTGGTGGATAAGAGAAGAGCAACTGACATCATCTACCTGGACTTGTGGCGAGGCATTTGACACTGTCCCATATGACATAATTGTCTCTAAATTGGAGAGACATGGATTTGATGGATGGAGCAGTCAGTGGATAAGAAATTGTCTGGATGGTTATGCTCAAAGAACTGTGGTCAATGGCTCGATGTCCAAGCAGACACCAGTGACAAGTGGTGTTCCTCAGGGGTCAACACTGGGACAAGCACTGTTTAACATCTTTGTGGGCAAAGTGGACAGCAGGATTGAATACAACCTCAGCAAGTTTGCCAATGTCACACTGTGCGGTGCGGTTGACACACTGGAGGGAAGGGATGTCATCCAGAGGGACCTGGACAGGCTCAGGAGGTGGGCCTGCGTGAACCACATGAAGTTTAACAAGGCCAAGTGCAAGGTCCTGCATGTGGGTCAGGGCAAGCCCAAGTACAAATACAGGCTGGGCGGAGAATGGATTGAGAGCAGCCCTGGGGAGAGGGACTTGGGGGTGTTGGTGGATAAGAATCTCAACATGAGCCAGCAATGTGCGCTCACAGCTCAGAAAGTCAACCACATCCTGGGCTGCCAGCAGGTTGAGGGAGGTGATTCCCTGCCCAGAGTAGACTCTGCTCTCATGAGACCCCACCTGGAGTACTGCATCCAGCTTTGGAGTCCTCAGCACAAGAATGACATAGAGCTGGTGGAGGGGATCCAGCAGAGGGCCACGAAGGCGATCAGAGGGCTGGGGCACCTCTCCTAGGAAGACAGGCTGAGAGAGTTGAGGTTAGTCAGCCTGGAGAAGAGAAGGCCATAAGGGGACACCTTATGGCAGCCTTCCAGTACATAAAGGTGGCCTACAGGAGAGTTGGGGAGGGACTCTTTAAGAGGGAGTTTAGTGATAGGACAAGGGGTAATGGTTTTAAACTGAAAGAGGGTAGA
Source organism: Chionis minor (assembly GCA_013398295.1). Taxonomy (NCBI): domain Eukaryota; kingdom Metazoa; phylum Chordata; class Aves; order Charadriiformes; family Chionidae; genus Chionis; species Chionis minor. The sequence continues at coordinate 135,692 of VZSF01000861.1, forward strand.
TTTAGATTAGACATTAGGAAGAAATTATTTACTGTGAGTGTGATGAGATGCTAGAGCAGGTTGCTGAGAAAGGTTGTGGAATCCCCCATCCCTGGAAGCGTTCAAGGCCAGGTAGGATGGGGCTTTGAGTAATCTGACCTAGTGGAAGGTGTTGCTGGCCATGGCCAGCAGGGTTTGGAACTAGATGATCTTTAAGGTCCATTCCAACCCAAACCATTCTGTGATTCCATGACCTGTTCTTTCCGTATTGAAATCTGGAACCCAGTGTGGGGCTAGTAAAATAGCATAAAATGTAAGTCAATTTGACTTGCTGTTTAATTACATGCAAATTTTGCAGTTGAGGCACAGAATAACTGCATCTACTTTGCCCTGCCCCCAAACCCAAGGTGTGTGAAAGATCTTAGGGAAAAGAACAATGCACCTTATATCAGCCTCAATGAGAGGTGTGCAACATCTCCACACTTCAGATGGTACTGCGTGGGGTAATGCCTGGTGAATCCTAATTCCATTATACATAATTTCCCAAGAGAAGCCTGCAGTCCTTAAGGAAACCTTCCTACAGAGAAGAAATACACGAGATATCTCAGCAAGATAATTTTAACTGCCCTAAGCTTTGAAGTGTTTTCTTGTAACAATCACTTTGGTGAGGGGTGTGATATCCCAGTATAAATCCTTATGTGAATATGTATGTATACTGCAGTAAAGATACTTCATGCTAGAGAATTGCTCAAGAATAATTATAAAGATTTTTTTTTTACTGCTGTAACTTGATCTACATTCAGTCATTGGTACTGCTTTAGCTTACCAGACTAGGTAACACATACATATTAACTATGTTGTTAATATGGTACCTCTTTCAAAACTGGAGGATAAATGATAATGAATCTTATACAAAGGACTGCTTTTTTGAAAGCCTGAACCAATCCATAATGAGCTATTTAGGTATTATTATAACTTACAAAACCCCAGCATATATGCCTGTTTCTCATTCCAGAGTGATGGGTGAATGGGAGTGGAAGCTTTCTCTCTACTTACGAAATAAATACATTGCTATGAACTTAAAAAAATCTCAGATTTTCAGTCTTAAAAAGGTCAAGCAAACAATATAAGTTACGTCTTTACACCAGTGTCAGCAGTTCAAGATGATCACTCAGTCTCTTCAAAGAGCCAATCAACCCATAAGATGGATGATATTTTCTGTAGGATGAGCTTGGAAAAAAGTGCCACTCATTAACAAAAGAAATTGGAGCTACCCGTTAGAAAGAAAGAAAAATAACCCCACTGAAACAATAAATTATTACATCAGCGTGTCATTCAGTTACAATGAAAAACTGAAAATCATGAAGCCAGTTGCCCAGGTTTTGCAGGGAGGGGGTTAAGTTTAAACATATGGGGAAAAAAACAGACCTTGTCACTAACTATCCTGTAAGCTTGCAGCCTGGCACCAGCTCCTGCTGTGCACAGCAGGCATTTCCCCTCCAAACTAGAGCATATACTCACAAGACACTAAAGAGGATCAGAATTTCTCCTGATCCCTCCTTGAGGAACACATATTACCCCTGGCTTTGTCAGGAGGATATAGATCCATCCTGAAATGGGATTGAAAAAAGCGAACAAAACCAGCAAAAAAGCAGGCATAGATTCAATATTAAAGATGCTGGTCCTGACTTTTGCTGGCAAAAAACTCTCCCCAAAACCCCATATGAGTACACCAAAGCCAATCAAAGCACTGTAAAGTTGTTTTCCTTTCTGTCTTCTTTTGCTCTTTCTCTGCATGTAAAAGTTCTGCTGGTACAGAGATTTTTCATAGAAACATGAAAAAGAGAAATATCTACTGTAGGTATAATCGCAACACCAAAATACTCCCTTTTTTCCCCTTGATGGCCGGCAAAATCCATACTTATATTTTCAGCTACCTCTGTAGAGAGACAAAGCAATACGGAATCCATGGTGTAGTCAGAGTTGTAGTGGAAAAGTTGATAGATAGTGCTGAAGGTAATTTTGTCCAGGTAGTAAAACGCATAGGTCAGAATAAGAACTATGTGAAAGAGCTTCTTCCACTAGACCTGCGCTACCAAAATCCCTTTAAGATCAGCATTGTGCTACTGTTGGATGTCCTTTCAGTCACTTATTCAGTGGTAGTGTTGGTGTATTTTTTCTTGCTGCTTCTAGGCTTTTATTGATAGTATCTGTCTCTGTGATACTTTTGGAGAAGCACAAAGAGAAGAGGTGGGCTTTGTCCCAGACTTTGACTTCAAGTCATTTTTGTCCTGTTCAGTTTTGGGACTCATAAAGTTTCGATTTGGTGTGAGGTATTAGTTGGGGTTCCTCCAGGTTGTTTTCTCATTTATCACAGCCTAATGAAGAGTTTTATGAGGTGCATCATAGCCAGAACCTCCCGCTACGGCTATGTCTCCCAGAAGGAATTGCTGAAGGCAGGCTTACCATCATCCTGTCACTGGAAACTGTTTTGTTTCAGCTTGAATCAGGCATGCCATTAATAATTGGGTCATTTCAGACAAGGCTCTCACATCCCTCAGTATTCAGTGCAAGGTTGCCTGGATAATAGTGCTGCTGTTTTCCTCTTCCACCTGCTACCATTCAGCATCTGGAAGCTAAGTCCAAATCTACAACTGTATTTGACTGCCTTTGTGTAAATGTGTCTGCTCCTTTTTCAGGGGTGTCCACCACACAAAAGTCTATCTAGGAACAACATGAGATGCAAAGCACCTTTTTATTTCACTGTTTTTGGCCTACTGTATACTTTGACAAAATTTGTGGCGTCACCCAAAGGCATTCACATGTCTTACTTTTCCTCCTGAACTGAAGGGGTCCAATGCCTAATCACCAAAAGGTATCTGGACTTAATTATCCATGTGAGGCATAGACAGGTTATTGAACTTTTCAGTTCACCTACTGAAAAGATTAGGTCTGACATTAATTAATTAACAGTTGTAATTTCTGTTTGATATGCTTCTGTTTGAATACTTGTTTTTTCTGTTAGAAACACATGAGCAGCAAGTGAGAAACCCTCATTCTTGGTTGCATGTGAAGTGAGACAACTGCACAGCTCAGAAAAGGACCACAAAACATGACCCTGTGGGTCATGTAGTCTGTCCCACCAGGTGGAGGTGCTTAGACCTAACATTTTGATTCAGTCCCCATCTTTAATTTAAAGTTTCACTTGACTGATTTAAACAGAAGACTGATTGCCTAGAAGGATTTTCAGTGCTCCACAGCAGCAGTCTATTAACCTATTTAGATAGTATCTACAGTAGTAATGAGATTAGAAACTAAAAAGGAAACTTTGAAAGCAAAAGAATTCAAGAAACTCAAAAACAGGTTAAAATTTTGGTACTTTTTTGATGAAGCATGAGAAATAAGGGTCATACTGTCCCACAAGTGAGTCTGGCCAGCTGATATGAGGTAATCCTGTAAAGACAGTCATGTACTAGCTAGATTCTGAATGTGACTAATGCCTAGATAAAACAAAACCATTAGAAGATGTTCTGCATTTCTCCCCAGTGACGCTCCTCACAGACAAACTGTAGCTCTTGAGAGCACTCTGTTTGCAATAAAGCTAGTTTTTCTGGATTACAAAGACCTGAAGGCTGTACTTTCCAAACTTTAACTGATGACACTAAATGTAAACCTGCTTCAGCAATTAAATTTCCATTCAGGCTCCTAATTTGGCAGCTACTGCTCTAGGGCAGAAGCACTGTTCTGGGCCTCAGAAAATCTAGTGCTGCTTTCTCCAAAAGGACATTTTGTTCCAGAGCTAATTTGTCTCTGGATCTCACTTTTACAGCTTTGAAACAATGACAAATTTTAATTTATCCCTAATTTGTCAGTTTTGCCTGATGTAGGTTGTCATCTTCCCAATGGTAGGATCTGTTTCTCCGTGTCTTTATATTGGACCTATCTTTGTGAGATGTTCATGTTGCTTGTAGGCCAGGAGATGTTACTGTGAAGCATGTATATGAAATCTGTAGTTGCTAATTTGCAAAGAATCCCTTCAATCAGGAGGTTAGGACCTCGTTGGAATCTGGTGATCAGAGGGCTTCCACAATGGGTCTTTGTAGCTATATTTTGCCATTGTTTTGACTGAAACAAAGACTGGCCATCCTACAGCCCAGCAGCAGGAGGGAATTTGTATTTTCATGGAAAACCACAGCCTATTAGCAGCTGTGAGCACAAGTGATTGCCCATTACAGCCGTTCTTAGAAGCCACTGCCTGTGTACACACATGGAAAAGTCTGATTCACTGGACTGTGCAAATAAGGAAACGGCTACACCAAACATCAGCCACATTTAAGAGTTTGCAGCACAGCAAAAACCCCAGCAAGTATTACACTGTAAAAATGCTTTTATATTGAAGATATTATTGAAGCACAAAGCAGGTATCAACTGTAGACAAATCTGAAGTTTGAAAATTGCAAATAGTTCAAGGAGTAACAGGGGAAACATAAGACTCTAAGGACACTAAACCTTTTTTTTTATTAAAAGTGTAAGCTTCTGGGAAGAGGTAAACGATTTAAGTGAGGGCCTGGGAAAATATTATAGATTTTGTTTGTTTTGTCATGCTTGAAGTGCAAAAATTGAGGTACCTACAATACCAGGTTATAACACAATTAGATTTGTAATTCTTCTATCTCATTTGCCTATGTATGGCAGGAATGCTTCTGACCATAGAAGGTGACATGTATACACAGAAAAGTCTAAAGTAAGGCTAAGCAACTAATTAAACTTCTTGAATTAAACTTCTTGATGAGACAGAGAAAGGAAAACTTCCAACGTGTACGGAATAGTCACCTCACTCACCTGGAGAACAGTCATAAGAAAAGTGATCTAGTTGCCTAGGAAAAAAGGTTTGATAAGTGGTTATTTGACCTTTTAAAATGGGTACTGCAATATTTGATTAGTGATTTTAATTTTTGTATCAGTCACTGAAAGTAATATATTACATCCCTAGAGTCTTTCCTAAAGAAAATGTATGCTCCTTTGCCTTGCAGTACTTGGGAGAAAACCCCCTCAACTTAAAAAATTCCATTCCTCTCAAGGAAGATAATTTGGGGAATTAGAGACATAACTAATACACTTGCCTAGATGTCCATGAAAAACCTAAAGATATTTAAGAGAAACAATATTCTGTCTATACCTTTGCAGAAAATGACATCCTGTGTCAAAATTTGTATTTGTAAATCACACACTTTTTTTTTCCCCTCACAAAAGAACCTGAAGATCCCTGGATAGTGACATGAAGTCTGACAGTTGGCTTGATTTCTGTTCCACGGTGGCGGAAGCAGATCCCTGCAGGTACAGAAAGTCACAGCCTTAGAAGAAATACCTCCTTCCATTTCTCAAGACTGTTCAAACAGTCGGTAGAAGCTGATATTCCTAGTTTGGTTCTACAAAAGGTTTCTGTTAAAAGACCAAAACCCAACTCTGAAATCTCACTTGGAGGCACAAAGACAAGTTCAAGTGTTCTGGCCTGCTTTCATACTGTAAGTCAGAGTACAAGCAGTGTGAAAAAAACACAGGTGTTTTCTGCTGGTAACAGTCTGGGGAAGTATTTTAAGAATCTCCTCTTCATCCTTACTTTCCTCTGAAAACGTAAATCAGGAGGAGGAATTCTTTCAGCAGTGAACATGCACATTTTCTCCTTCTATTCAAAAAAACCTTTTTGAGCCACTGGAATGCATTTCAGGCGGGCACTCAGGAGCACAGGATATTGAAAGGAGCTGTGAATCGCTGTGGAGTTGCATTCAGAAGGGAGAAGAGAGTGGAAGCTAGAAAAGCTAGAGCAGCAGTTTGTTCTTTAGCTAGTAGGCAAAAGTCAGATTCTCGGACTACTAGGTAACAGTAAAATCATCATTTTATAAACCTAGATTTTCCCTTTTTGGTTGTTTTATTAACATAAACCTTTGATTTAGTATTTCTCCCCTCAATTAGAGGGTTATCTTGTGGTATCAGGTTTCCCTGAGATGCTTTTTCACATGTTTGATGTCCTACTTGTAATGTTGATGTCAGCCACCTTCTGCAACCTAACAGTTTAGGATCCTGCTTAGTGAGAAAATGCATGCCATGTATCTGCTGTCTCAGCCTCTGAAGCTAATTTACTTATCACAGTCATCTTGAAATATGTGCTATGCCATGCAGAGTCCTACAAACACACTTGTATAGAGAGGAGTTAGTACCTTTCTACCATAGAAAACAGCACGACAGTCTCAGAAAAATAGTCCCTCTAAAATGAGCCTGTTAGTAAACCAGTAGAATATAGACTGCTTTTAAAGATTTCCTTTTCATTTTTTTGCTCATCAGTCACGGTATCAGCCACAGAAATGCTTAGGACATTCACAAAAAAACTGCTCAAGTTTCAAGTTCTTCATTTCTGCAGCCGAGTTTAACAAATTTAACAACTTGCCTGTGAAATTTTGCTAAAAGCGGTGTTACACTTCTAAATCTTACCTTCACGTATGCATGTGTTTTTACATCTGCCATCACCTGAGAGTTATAAATAGTGATGTTCCTTCAACTATATGGAAATACAATGAACTAGGGGGGAAAAAGAAAAGATATTTTAAAACAAAGAAATATTGGAAATGTCTGTTGTACAAGGTCTATATTACTTTTGACTATTCTTCATCCTGTTCTGGACCACAGGGCAGGCTGATAAGATGACCTCCTGATGTCTTGCCTCCCCTGTTTTTTGTGACTCTGTAATTGCTTGATATCCTTTCAGCAGAAGCTGAGAAACAGGATTATCCTTCAGTACTATATTTTCCTCATGTTATTGCCTAACACAGATTGAAGTCAGGTTGAAAGGAGGAAATGGCTCTGTAAAACCATTTTTAGTAAAAAATCATCCCAGTCTGCAGTAGTTGTGAGCTGTATTAATTTATTGCCAGCATTGCTTTGGCAAGGGTACAGAGAAAACTCGTGAGTGTTTTTTGAAGTAAGAGTGCACCTAGAAAAAATTATTTTGAGAAAAGAAATTTGGGATATTGCCAAGTTTTAAAATATGACCATGAAAAGACTATGTTGGTTCCCTCACCCATTACTGGACTTTCCCCTTCAAGACCAAGTCTCTTCTAATACAGGAAAGGTTATTCTCAAAACAACATATATAGTTCGTTTCCCACATGACTTCTCCTTTTTAAAAAATATTTGCTTTAAGTGATTGGGGAATAGGTTCTTTGAAACAGCAGCTCTCCCTGGCTTCCAGGATGAAAGACTTTTAACAGCTTCGGGTAAAGGCTGGTGAATATATAGCAAGATTACACATTTGAATTGTCATAACTGGTGGTCCTCCTTTATTGCAAGTTTTCTAAAGTGAGAAAACTTACTCCCAGCAGAAATACTTTCCTACAAGAATAATCCCACAAATCCTGTGGATTTATGATAGAATGGTTTTAAAATAAGAGCAAGTCATCTGAAATAAGGACTAGAAACATGCAGAGCAAATAAGGTGGTCAAGCAAAATTTTAGAAATTAAATACAGATGGAGAGCTTAGTTGTCTAATAACTAGTTGAAGAGGAATAAAAATTGCTCACAGACAAACAGCAGAAGAGGGAGAGGGAAAAGTCACTAAGGTAGTGTAAATTATTCAGTGATGTTGCAACAATTCCTATGGCAGAAAGATTGGTCCAATGCATATTTATTAATTATAGCATAGCACAGGAACTTACTGTCTGTGAGGCCAAGGACAGGTAGCTGACGATAGACTTTTGAAAATATATTTGTTCCATTAATTGACTTGGGGTAGAATCCAAAATATCTCAGGTGTGGCTGTGTCCTAAAGTAACTGTCTCTGTCCAGTTCTGTGGACATCTTCTGTTGTGTTCTTAATTTTAAAAAGTGAAAACATGCTATAAGAAAAAATAAAAGGGAAATATTTTCAAATCTTCCCTAGCATACTGACAGTGGAAAGGCTCTTACCAGTTTCTGGTCCCAGCTTCACTGTGTCAAAGAACAGATGCAGAACCCAAACAAAACTAAGACACAAAAGGGAGCTCAGCACAGGCGTGAAGGACTCGTCTAAGTTGCAGCATATGTGGGAAATTTGAAGGAATCCCTCAAAGAAAGGATATATATGATATTAAAAAAACTAAGTTAGCAAAAGTACATGTTAACTAAATTCAACCCACTAGAAAAGCAGAGAAATCTTTTCCCTTCAGTTAGTAAAAATTCAGTCATGAACACTGACAGAGCTGTAAAGAGGATCTTGACCTTTCTAGCCTGATAGACAAGCTCTTACTCGTTATCCTTCTGCAACCTTTCAAAACCAAGGAAGAAATAACAGTGTATTCTGTCCTCAAGTCCCTCTAGCCATTGCTTACCATCATCTGTTTCAAGAACAAATCACTGTGAGAACTTGAAGCAGCTTTCCAAGTTGTGTCCTGTAAGACTTAAAAGCTGCTACTTCTGCTTTGCTGCCTAGCACGTCAGTCAATAAGCAACTGAAAACAATTATCACCTGTCTACCCCCGACTCCCAGTATGGACTCCTCCACTACAACTCACCAGAGCGAACACATCACAGCTGTTACAGGCTGCCTAGGTCTCTTTCTGGCATGTACTGTCCCAATACTGCACATATTCTGCAGCAGGTGTCAGAGGCAGACAATTTCACTGATATATGTGGGATAAAGTTTTATTTATACCTACGCAGGCACAATTGCCCCAGGAACATTTTTGGAAAGCCAGCAGGTAGTGCAGAATGATTTTTGTGAGCAAAAAAACTCATATATAACATATTCAAGGAAATATCTAATTAAAAGCTGAAACACTACAGCAATGAGTTGAATGATTTCTCATCTTCAAAGGAAACCCTAATTACGTTAAATCCAGAATGTCTAAATAGGATTGAGTTATGCAGTAACAGACAATTTTGAAAGTTGATTGAATTCATTCCCTTCTAAACAGGGGCCCTGGCCATTACTTGGGCATGGAACTAAAAGCTGCTGCAAACTGGCAAGTCTTTAGTCCTGCCAAAGTCTCATGAAATCCCAGTATCTCTAGGTAGGTTTAAGGATCTGCCAAGCCAATACAAAAAGGAAAGCCTTGTATGTGAACCTTGCCTTGTACACAGATGGGTGTCTGCCTCAAGGAATTTGCACCTCTGAAGTTTAAATTTGAACAAATCATCAGGTGAGTGTCAGGCAGGTGACCAAGGCTCTTTAAGTCTAACACAAGGCATCGAAGTTTTGTGGGCATTGTAAATTATACATAAATTGCAGTGTCGAAGGGCCCAGCCCTATGGGAAAAATGGTGTGACAATATGGATTTATGCTCTCATTTTGTGCCATAAGGGCAAAACACAAGGTCAAGGCAATAGGGAATAAGGGGCGAGAAGCCATACCTCCATTAAAGAAATAATAATGTCATATCATATAGAGGCTAGTTCATACAGGGAGCCAGTTCCACTACTGTTTAAATTAGTGGTGGCCCCTTGGGTAGCCACTGTTGGTGTTTTGTGTACACTGTCATCTGCAGCTATTTGGGATGGATCTCACAGAATTTGTGCATTTTCCTGTGTGCACAACAGAATGAGTGTACTGCAGTCTTTGGAAAAACAAGTATCTTTTTTTCTCATGTGCAAAGCTACGTGAGCAAATTGCGAAATGACTTGCTAGGTAACTTGGGGAAATGGAATTTTAAAGGCCAACTATAAATAAGTGATTACTAAAATTTTACTCTAGGATACCAGCATTCTTTGGTTGCTTATGCATTTCACTGGTTTTCATGTAAAGCAGAAAGAGAAATCTACAGGAAGGGAGTGTAATGTCTCTTCCAAGATGTGCTGAGAAATATCGTCAAGTCATAGACACCCTTGTAGCACTTACATAGTTTTTTTTTTGTACCTTCTTTTACTAGCTTTAGCTTCTTGGTGTTAAATTGAGCTGGCAGTGTTACAGGCCATTTTAAATCGATGCTTGCAGAACTGCAAGAAGTGTGAAGCTGCCAATGAAGAGTCAATGAGGAGGCAGTGATAGCAGTTATCAGCTCCTCCACACAAATGTCCTGAGTTTTCCAGCTGTGTGAACCTTTCCAAGTTTGATTAAAAAGGGATTAATTTTCTTTTATTTTTTATATGGATATGTATATATATAAGAACCAGTTTGTGTTCGCTTACAAATTATAACCCTTCAGACAGGTTTACATCTGAGTGCACCCAATTTTCCTAAGGTGAACTGTAATTTCAAACAGCTAAGACAGTGTTGGACTGCATATATACATACTATCTTGCATGCATTTTTTACCATTTCACTGTTGTGTTAGAACTGGAAGAGGCTGTGCTTCAACAATGAAGCCAACTTGTTCATTACAACATTGTTCATATTGCTCTCAAAGTACAGAAGGTCCCTGGTGTATGAGTGAGGGCAGAGATTTTTTTATTCCGTTTTTATTCCTTGCTATTGATGTGATGCAGTTCTTTTTGGATTAGGCAGGGCAGGTCATGCTGTTTAATAGGCAATACATGAGCTGGTCCTGTCCGGTGAACTGCTTCTAGTCACTGGTTGATCACTTTCTCTCATCCCTTCAGACAGAAAACACATTGAACAAGAAGAAAAAATGCCTTTTTCATTCTTTGGCCTGTGACTTGAATTGGCTCAACTGATGCCAGACTGGGTGTTTCTTGGTCAAAATCAGGGAAGATGGGAAGGGGATTTGGAAAAGGAAGGAGTGGGAAGCATGGCTTCTGTTGCTGTCAGCAAGCTCTCTCAGCTTACTATCAGCTCAGCAATCCCACTGACATTCACCTTGGGCATAGAGTTGGCTAAATATGTAAATATGAAATGCTGGATCCTAAAAATTGGGTCATCACAGCCTCTCTCATCTGCAATATGATGGTGGTCCACAATTATTAAGAACTGCCAGTGAGTACGCTGGGACAAGGACTGGCCAGCAGGCCAACAGCATGTTTTGATATGGTTCATATCTGTAAAGATATATTACCATTTTACATTAGCCTGATAGTCATTAAAAAATGGGTATGTGCTGAGGTCAATGGGACTACATAAGTTAAGCTCCCAGACATGTAAACTGGAATATAATAAACTATGTTTTTCTCTGCATGTTTTCAGTTTTCTTCAGGAAACAGTTTAGATAGGGTGCCATGAATGTATCAAACATGAAGAGAAACTTAGATACCCTGCAAATATATGTCTTCTCTTAGCCACAGGTTACAACTGCCAGGACATAAACCCAGGCAAAATAATCTGTGTCAGGAAACACACTGTCATTTTTTTCCCTTGTGTAACTGTAAATATATTTAAATCCTAGGGGATGATTTGGACATGGAGTGTTAAGTGATGCTGAGTTAGGCTAATGAAGTAACATGACTCCAGAGGAGAAAATGAATGCTATCTCTTCCAAGAATGTTTATGACAAGATAAAGCTAATAGAGCTATGACATTCTTTTTCACCTCCCAACCCTGCCCTCTTTTTAAAAAAAAACTAGTTTCACATCCTGCTGAACTGAATATAAAAACTTGCTGACACTGATGGGGGAAATCTCCCTCTGCCTCTCTGGTTTTTTTCTTCCCACTCCCACCCCAGCAGCCCAGTTGCGCTGGTACATTTTAGATCCAGAAATCTTATACTAAACTCATTTGTGTCTCAGAAAGCTGATGATATATTTTGCTAGAAGTTCCCTTCTGGGTTAATAAGAAGCTCACAGAGAGCAATTGATGAGTGCCAGAGCTGGCACAAGGTAAATGGTGTGAGTATTCAGCTGGGAGCATCCGTCTGGGACCAGGGAAGGAATTAAGACTTAAAAAGGGACACAAAGACCTCTCCCTTTTATGAAGCTGAGCTGCAAGTCAGTTCACCCTGTCTCATGAAATCATGCCCTAAACCCTACTTCCAGAGTTGGACCTCATATCATGGGAGCGAAATAGATTGAGAATGGATTGAGAGCAGCCCTGAGGAGAGGGACTTGGGTGTGTCAGTTGATGAGACGCTCAATATGAGCCAGTAATGTGCGTTTGCAGCCCAGAAGGCCAACCATATCTGGGGCTGCATGAAAAGAAGCATGGTCAGCAGGTGAAGGGAGTTGATTCTGCCCCTCTACTCTGCTCTCATGAGACCCCATCTGGAGTACCGCATTCAGCTTTGGAGTCCTCAGCACAAGAATGACATAGACCTGGTGGAGAGGGTCCAGAGGAGGGCCACGAAGGCAATCAGAGGAGAGGGACTTCTTACAAAGGCATATAGTGATAGGACAAGGAGTAATGTATTCAAACTGGAAGAGGGGAGATTTAGTATAGATCTCAGGAAGAAATTATTTACTGTGAGGGTGGTGAAACACTGGAACAGGTTGCTGAGAAAGGTTGTGGAATCGGCCATCCCTGGAAGTGTTCAAGGCCAGGTTGGATGGGGCTTTGAGTGACCTGGTCTAATGGAAGGTGCTGCTGACCATGGCAGGGGCTTTGAACTAGATGATCTTTAAGGTCCATTCCAACCCAAACCATTCTATGATTCTGTGAAATAAGGCCTGCAGACACCTGTATATGCTACTCAGTCCTTAGGTCTGCAGGCAGAAACTGCTATGGCATGCGTTGCTCTTTTCCAGAACAGAAGACTGAAAATACAGGCAAAACTTTGAATTTGGTTCTCAAAATCTTATACTAGCAAATTATTGTCCATATGGACCAGGCACAAACAGGGAAATAATGGTTCCTAAGAGGTGCTGTGGATACACTGGTCAGAAATCACCTAAAGTAAAGCAAAGGTCTGATGTTTTCATTGCTTGGAATTTAGATGATGATCACTAGAGAGGACAAGCACAGCACAGAAGGTGGTTCTCACTGGTCTTTACTGGAACTTCTTCCAGTGGCTTCATCCACGCTTGAGCCAACCCTGTCGATATTTATAGTTAACAGTCAATATTAAAAATATAAAATTTCAAATACCTAGGCACAGTGTCTTGATAGAGGTCAGAAGGGTCTTTGACGTCCCTGGGACTTTTCTGAAGACCCTTAAGTCTCTTTTAAAACCTGCTCAGTAGCAGTAAGGTCATTAGCTCTCTTGTCAGCAGTCCAAACAGTTGTGATTGATTGTCCTAGACTGTGCTGAGATTCCAGTTCCCCAAAAGCTGAGCCAAGTTGGCTTTGCTGTGGTCCTGCTTACCTAGAGCTGTGCTTGTATGGGACACCTCCCTTCTGCTGCTGCAGTTGCTCAGCTGAGACTGAGGTTTTTCAGGTGGGGAGCTAACCAGGCAGAAACTAACACTGAAAAAAGAGATGGATTTTTTTCCCAGATGCTTTAGTTCCCCAAACTTGCTGTCTCTGGAACAATGCAAGTTTGTGCCAGCAGAAGAGAAGGGCAGAGGTGTGTGTCCAGGGCAGAGAAAAAGGTCTGGTAGGTTTTTCTTGTTTTTTGGGCAGGTTTTATCCCAGCTGCTTCTTCTTCTGCCTCCTATCAGGGGACTCATCTAGCCCTCCAGTAGTGAAAAAACAGGATCTCCAAACTTGAATCAGTCACAATGTTTCTTTGCGTTTTAAAAAACATTTATCTTATTTTCCATGTTCCTTTGTTATTTCCTTGTAATGCAGATCTCAGATCTCTGAAATACAGTTTTCCAGTTAGCCTTGTCAGAGCTAATGAAAAACTATTTAAAACACAAACTACCTGAGAATCAGTGACTGTCAGAAAAGAACTTATTGTCTCCCTTTCTTTTTGGCACCTGCTGCTTGTGGATACAGAGTAAAGTGCTGCTTAAATCCTTTTTCTTCTTGTGTACAGAGAAATGCAAGTTTTAATTGCTCTGTTTTCCACACAGTATGTATTTTTCCTAGTTCTTTTAGCCCTGGCATCCTGTGTTGCTTTGTAATTGTTGCAGAGTCAAGGAATCTGATAGAGCTATCCTTTATTCAGCTCCCGTGCTGTTGTGGGTCAATGCTGTGCAAGCCTCTGCCCAACCCAGCAATCTGTCCCAGCACAAACTGGCTTTGACTAATTACGGGTAGGACACAAGGAGAGGGCTCCTCACCTCCAAACAAATGCCATGCAGGACCTTTTTTTTTCAATAGTGCTGGTGGAATTTGATCAGCTGGTGAAAAACACTAACTGGTGCCTGCAGTAGTAAGAGACCAAATTCAAAAGACCCTGAAGTTGAAAGGACCTTCTTAAGAGATGTTTTCACCATGGTGGCTATCTATACAATGCTACTTGAATGATGCCTCTTCTTTTTGGGGTATTTTGTTATTTTCATTGTAGTACATAAGCACTTCATATGTTTTTTTTGAATACCCATGTTAGATGCCTGTAATTTTCTTGCTACAGATCATAACATCTTACAGTCCTAGCATAAGTGTGCTTTTATTTGTTGTTACAAATAGTGAAAAACATAGCAAAATATTTCCATTAAAATTATTACCAAGCTCTCTGATTTTAAACATTCTAAGAAATTATCACCAGCCCTACTTATGAATTCATTCTATTAGGATCTCTTCCACCTCAGACATTCATCTAAAAATCTGTAATACAGTTATAAAAGCTGTGCTAAAGGTTGGGCTTATTAAAACTTCCCTTCCAAATCAAAATGATGAATTTGGGTCTTAATGGGATAGTTAATTTAAACAAATTAAACACTATTTAAACTGTTTTTAAAAATCATTACATTCTACTAGGTTAATTATTTTAAAGTTATTGTTTCATCTGTATGAATTGCCCAGACAGAACAAGGGTCCTTCATCTTTTCTTGCAATTCATCATCTGCTGTGATAAACTGCTTTGTCTCCACCTGTAATTACCTTCAGTAATTGCCACTGCCCCCTTGTGAAATGTTTGCTTGACAGACTGAAAGGTAATATATATTTAATGGTTGTAGCACCTTTAATATTTGCTGTTGTTGACAATACAAAGCTCAACTGCTTAAAGCTGTACTGGTAACGTATGATGCTGTTAATGTGCTGCTAGTACAGAATTGGCTGGTGTGGAGCTTTTCATCTGCATGTCTGGCAAGACCTTCCAGTGTGTCTTCCATCTTGTGACTATGGCACAAAACTTGTGGTGGGTCTGTTTGGGCCATAAAGAAATAATTAATAAATCTGACCGTGCAGGTGGACCCAGAAAGGGCTGCTAAGACAGGAGTCAGTAGTCGTTCTTGAACCAACACACCTGCAAAACCCCGTCCTGGCTTTTCTGCAGCTGAGTGGTGGGAGCCCTGGAACTGGGTGTCACCTCCACCCTGTGTACTATTCCCAGAGCTCCCCAGGCCCTCAACTCTCCATGGCATGGGGATATATATCCTGTGGCTTTTGGCCACGTGGAGATTTATAGGCTGCGGGGTCAGCAAACTTGGCAACTCTATCCTAGCGAACAGAGTTTCTTTTGTCAGAGACTGTACTCTATTCCTGCTAAATATTTGATTCAGTGGCATCCGCCTTCTGTTAACTAGCCCCATGAGTCACGTGTATAGGAGATGCCAGACTGTTTCTGGGTGAATGACCTTATCAATATTAATGTGTACTAAGAATGTTCATAAAATTAGAATTTCTCCTTACCCACCTCCAGGACTCCATTCTTATTCTTCGTCTTTGTATTTCTCTTCTTTTAAATTAAAACCCAGTACTGTATATGAACGAAAACCATTAACAACCCATCAGACTGGCACAATTAAATTATTTCTCTTCCTGCAGGGCTCTTCTTGAAGTCTTTACAACTGCAGTGTTAAAATGGTGTTTTTTGAGGCTGAACTTCCATTCAGTGTAATTTCTTTCAGCCCTGTCTGCAAGGACAGGAAATAAAGCACAGAGAGAAGTACTACAAAAGTAGCTTAAGTCTGGGGCACAAGAGCCGCAGTGACCACAAACTTTTCATTAGTACCCTAGACTGAACTTTATTGTCCTAGTTTGAACTAGCTTCTTGTGTGTCACTTTGAAACTAGAAATTGTCCTTGCCTGATGGCCCTCTCATCTGGGTGGCAAGCATAGGAAATTCACCCAAACTGTTGTTGTCATGGCCATGCCAGTATGATCTAAATTTAATCTATAATCAGTAGCATGACATTGAGTTGAGAAGTCACTCAGCAATTTTTTTGCTGTGCTTATCTGAATGTTTCTTCTGTTGGAGAAGATCTTGTCCAGATTCCCGTTCCCTCTGCTCATAGTTTGTCGTTGTAGGTATGGATTAAAACTCCTTTTCCCCATGGCTCTATCTTACCTTACAGAGTTATGATAAAAATTTGGCAAAAGCTCAAAAATACTATGTAGGTAAGGGCAGAAGAGGTGGCTGGCTGCATATGAGCAAGAAACAAATTTTAAAAACTCTAGAGACAAATTTTCTATTTAAGCCGCCTGGATTACATCTTTATTGTAATTAACTCTTTCTTCTGGCTCATGTGTAGTCCAAGAGGTGGCTCCTGAGTTAGCAAAACACTAAAACCACCTGGTATTTTTAGGTAAATTGAAACTGGTGCCAGCCAGCCTCAAAATATTATCTGCAAACTTGCTTCAGAGCCCCTTCATGATCTGCTCTTACATCAGCACAGCTGGTGGGAAGCAGGCAATAGGTGGCATAAGGGTGTTATCCTGGTGGGCAATTCTTGGACGTGAGTCAGAATCCCAAAGTTTACTGTGAACCTTCAGTTCAGCTTTCTTTGACTAAGCATGTGTCAGAATGGCAATATGAGGTCAGATTAAACCTTTTATCCACCAAAGATGGGAGTGGACACCTGGCACTCCAGGGCAAATTTGTTTTCTGATGCCACAGTTTTTCCTTACTTGCTGACCTGACCCATGTGACAGCCTCATGAGTTCTCATGAGGAAGCTACAATGATTTTTTATCTGGTTTTTTTTAATTCTTTGATGTCTTTATTCCTTTCTTTAATCAAATTCAAGTCCATTGCCTTTGGATTTGGGACTCTACGAAGATCAGTTCTGTTTTCTTACTTGCTTTTGTGTCTTGTGACAATTAGTTCCAATCAGAAGGTATTTAAGGAATGCTTAAGGGGGGGTGACAAGGCATGCTGACTACAAAAAAAAGGTTAAATATCAAAGGTTGCTTATTGGAAATATTTTAGCTTACTAGCAGCAGGTCAGGACTTAAAAATACATGTTGTTCCTTCCAGAAAATCACTGCCTGTAGCCTAGTAATAGAGACATAGGTCTCTGTGTTCTGCATATTGTGTAGAGCACTATAATGGAACTACTGGGACAAGGCAGTCATGCCAGACCATTGCATGTTCTGGTAACATATTCTTCTATGTATTCTGCAAAAGAGACCGCCAAAGCAGATTTTTCTCTGAGACTCCATGTCATTCACAGAAATAAAGGAAAAAGCAGATATTTCTATTCATCTTTCCATAGCATTACTGAAGGCAGAAAAACCTCAAGGTTCAATGCTACAGATACGACGAGCGAGGTGTCCCTGTCATTTGGACAGTAGATGGCACTATTTGTTTCATTCTTAAATACATCCTCTTCAGCTGTGGTTTTGTACAGCAGCTGGTCTGCAGTAGGAGGGTGACAACAGTGTGTGTGCTGCTTCATAGCCGGCTCAGAGTGGGAACATTCCTTTGGTTTTCTTTAGTGTACCACAGTGGAGTGCAACGAGGCATGAGCCATAAATCTGCGGGGATCTACTGCGTGATGTGTTTTTCACAGGGCCAGCGAGTCGCCTCGTCCTCTCAGACACATTATCTGATTAGGCTGCGATGGCAGGGTGTTGCATTTGATAGCCCAGTGGTCTGTTTGCTCCTGTGCTTGGGGTGGACAAAGATGACTGTAAAGGGAACTTGCGTTTTCTTGTGTTTCCCCTTCTTCATCCAGGTTTAATCGTCCTTGGAAAACAATGAGTTTGTATCCCTTGATAGTGCCCTATTACACCGTGATGAAGATGTGCGCTCCTGGAAAGAGCTTATGCTGCTTTACTGACTTGGTCAGGGTGGATGGATAGCTACGGTTCACTCCCTTTAATGACACATCTAATGAGGCTGTCTACTGAGCCTGCCTCCTACCAAAAAGCCTCCTGTTCTCAGCAATTGCTGGTCAATCAAATGTAACACACATCTCATTTCTGTTCATTCACATATGCAGGCTCCTGTGCCTTTAATTTGTTGCACAATTAAATGTAATAAGAGAGAGATCAATAAATAACATGCCCGTTATTTTGCTCAGAAAATGCTTATTAAATGAGGTGATTCAGTTCAAATCAGGTACAAGTGTAAGTAGCTCTAAAAGAAGCCTGAGCTTGAGTAAAGCTGTGCTTCGACTTACATCTTTGTGCATTGTTCACATGGAGGGCTGATCATCAAATGTTAATGCTAATATTAGTGCTGATATGGTTTCATCTTGGGATCCCTTATAACCTTGTTAGCAACCTCCTGGGAAGAATGCAGCCAGTCACAGCCTTGTCTACTCAGAGAAATTGGCAAAGTCTGTGGTGTCTTATACAACTCTTGATTTTAAGTGCTATATTTCTTCCTCACAGGGCTTGCAAAATCCTTCAGAAACTCTTAGACATTCTTTCTGTCATGATTTTAAGATTCTTGCACATTTACTGGAGGGTGATTTACCTTTAGACAAACAGCCACAATGAGCTGAAATTATTATAAAGACGTTTATGAAATACTGGGGACAACTCTATAGGTATTTAGTGGTTCTTTGAGAGTTGCTTATTCCCAGATCACTTGGGAGCTGTGACTCTTGAGGACTTACCTACTATGTCAACAGGGTCGCTGATGAAGTCTCTAAACAGCAACAGAGGAAGGGTTTGTTTTCAGCAGAGCTATGCAAGCTCACAAAAAAAATATGAGCTGAGCCATAAAGCAAGCCTTCTGAAGCACTTGTATGATAACAGAGGTAAGTCTGCACAAAAGGCTTCATAGCACAGGTAGGACAGCAAGATGGTGTGACTCAAGCCCAGAATGACAAACATTGCTGAGACTTTGCCCATCATACTAATGCTCCCAGCACATTTCAGAACAGCCATCTCTGGGCTGTAGCTCTGTCAGGAGCTATAAATTGCATCTTTTCCTTGGTGCATGCTGAGATTGTATCAGAAAGGGTTGACCCCTCAAGACTGAAAGGTCACAGATATAAGAATCTGCCTTGCTGAAGTGATTTGTAATGTGACTGATGGATTCTGCAGTATTATTACAGCTATTCTGCAGCTCTGACATCTCTAGGCTGAAGGCCATATGGATAGTGTGGAAACAAAGCAACAAACAAAAATACTTTGTTTTGCTGAACAGTTCTGCTCAGCACATGATAAATTAGTATAGCAAGTTCTGTCCCCTATTCAGCCTGACTTTGCGTACATCTTCTCATAGATTTTACATTGTTGTATGTTTGTGGGAAATGTGTCACTAAAAAGCTGTTAATTATCCTGTGTTTGCTTCCAGTAGGTGTTTTGATGACAGCTATGCTAGAAGCACTTCTGTCAGTCTTTTTTGTCTGAAGCATTAGTGTGATGGTGCCTTGTCTACACGAAATGCTTTTCCCACTTCTACCTGTGCTAGATTTTGGCCGGAGTCTGTGTTACCCACACACTGACCTGAATGTCCAAAGTCTTCTACTGAACTTAATTTAATCACATATTATTATCCATAGTAGAATGAACAAGGAAGAGAGACCAGAAAAATAAGCCTACCTATTGTGGTTGATTACCTATAGCAATCATTTCTATATTAGATTATGTTGCTAGTATTTTAGTTGTCTTTACTTTGTGAGTTTTCTATAAAGTGGCACACTGGAAGAGATTGTTTAAGTAGAGGTACTGTGGTGCAGCTAGAGCAGAAGTGGAAAAAAGAAATATCCCTTGCTTTGTTTGTTAATAGTCAACTCTCGGTTACCTCTGTTGGATTATCAGAGTTGTGGATTTATCAGTGTCATGGGTAGAGGATCTACTATCTTAGGATAGTAGCAGGATTAGATGAATACAGTGATTCATGATCATGGCTGCATTGCTTTCAGGGTAAGCTCATCACTGGAAGCATATAGCTGCTGCCTCATGGAGCAGCTGGCTTCACACTGCGACAGCTTGGACATTTTTGCATGTTGTTCCCAAGACCAGCATGCCAGGGATTTCAGTACAGGCTCCTTCTCCATTTGGCAATAGCTCCAGTTCGGTGAGGCTGATGAACTTCAGCAGCCAAAATGGACCTGCTTCTTTATGAAATGATTGCTTTGGTATTGCTTCCCAGGCAGTGCTTCTCATCCGGGAAGACGATTCAGACGACTGCAGTGTCACATGAGTACATAGCCCCTGGTCAGTCTACTGGATCAGCTGGATGGGGAGCATTTCCCAGGGGAGCACTGTGGCAGGCATGCAGTGCTGTGTTTGACACTCTGCTGAGGCCAGTTTGGATCTGGAAGACTAACACTGCTGCTGCTGCACTGGGATGGAGTATGCAGTATGCAGAGAATACCTTTCAGGGAACTAGCTTCTGTCAACCAAGCATGCCTTAAATTGGTTCAAACCTGCCAGGTTTGGTTGGATGCAAACAAGCGTTCTGTCTGTTCACTGGTCTGTGCTGCCTACGACTACCTTGTTAGTGGTTTTATCCATACTGTCCAAGCTTTTCCTACTATTTGCTGGTACAGCAGCTCACCTGTTAGCTCCAAGAATGGACTATGCTTTGGCTGGATTTGTGCAGCTGTAGGTGCAAGATACTCTTTGAATAAAGCTGGTTTTGGAGACATATTTAGGTATTGACTTAACTTATAATTTTTCTTTTCCTTTATTTTTTTTTAAAGTACACTGAGATCCACCACTTAACAGTATTAAATATTCTCTCTCTCTCTGTACATCTCTTCAGTCACTTTTTATACATCCTCTAAACCTCTCATGCCCTTCCTCAGTTCTTCCATCATTTGTGTCATCTCCTCCATAGGACAGCCTTTTTTTTTTTTCCCCCAAATTGGGTGATGTCAGTTTCACCAGCTGATCTTTTTTTCCCATTCTCTTCTCAGCACACATCCCAAGTCTCTCCCTCTCATGGATAGGCTATGATTGTAATTTGAAGAATGGCTGATCTATGACTCCTTGAGTAGGGCCAGGGAAGTAACTGCAGGGTCAGCTGTCTGTGGTGGAGACATGTCTCAGTATTTCAACATTCAAAGAGCAGAAGACGTCTTACCTTCCTTAGCCAAAATCAACACATGTACTGCAGCTGATAGATCCTGAAAAAGTGAGATGGAGATCACGATTGTCAATATAATTGCTAATTAAGAATTATTTAATGTTACTGTGTTCTGAACAAAAATACAGGAACATGTTTTCCTAGGCACTGTACCAGAAAGCAGAAATATGGAGCGTACATTTGATCATACAAAGGATGCACTTTCTCTGTTCCAAAGTATTGTCCCTCTCATTGTTTGCTTCTTCTGCCCTTGCAGTTGAAGCCTGATATGCGTCACTGCTACAGGAAACCCAGATGGCTATTTGGCAAAAGTGTTGGTGGGCAGATGTATCAGAACACAAAAATATCTTAGACAACTCAGACATGGTAGTGGTGATCAATACACCTTTTATCACCGATGTTTGTGATGAGTAAGATGACTGAACAGTAAGAACTTCTGACACAGGTCCTTCAGGCATGTCACCATACCTTGAAACATGCTGCACTGAAAACGATCAAAGTGGATCCCGACGTTATCTCCTTCAGGCTTAATATCAGGAGATATTATCTCCTTCAGGCCTTCATTCAAACTGAACGTTTAAATCCACAGTTCATAGTTTGCCCCTGATTTTCCCCTTCCGCTGCTAGCAATGTGATGTGATTTCAGTGAGCACTGAAAACACAGCAGTGTAAAACTAGTATCTGAAGTTTCAGCCAAACTCAGATGCTGTAATTAATGCTTATTATTACTGGCAGTGATGAATAATAAACAGACATGGCTGAAAAATGTCAATTCTTTTTTTATCAAAAAATTAAATAGTATCTAGTTGAAAAGATGAATTTAAAAAGAAATTAAATCAAAAGCAGATTTTGGAAATTAATCTGATGAAAAAATTTAGTTTTTTAAATCATCAGACAAAACTTGGTGCTAAAAGTGCTTCCTTCCTTCCTTCCTTCCTTCCTTCCTTCCTTCCTTCCTTCCTTCCTTCCTTCCTCCCTCCCTCCCTTCCTCCCTTCCTTCCTTCTTCTTGTTACATGCAAATCAGTTAATTTTTGACTAAGAAAGATTTTCTAATTGGGAATGAATGGGCTTATTTCATCACAGGCACAATCAGAAAATTTCAACCATTCATGCCAAATCAACAGGCCTCCCTGTCGCTGCCTGCATCTCCTCCTCCCATCCCTGGCCCCGACCCCAGGGAGTTCCCCATCTACTTGGCCCAGGACGCCATGTCACGCGCCTCCCCCTCCCTCCCCCGCCAGGGCCATCAGCCCCTGGCCCAGCAATGCCAGTGCCACAGCAGGGACCGTGTACAGCTCCCCACAATCCCACCCTGCTGGGCCATGGTGCAACACTAACGGTAAGCAGGAATACTGCTATCAGTACCAAGCAGTGAGCATAAAAAAGTGAGCCACCGTCGGCAAGTAAAAGCAGAATTTGCTGTAAATCAATCAGTTATGGCAACTGCACAGCGAGAGCATGCATGTGTATCTATTTATCTCTTGCACTTTCACGAATGTGGGGAGGAAGAGATAGTCTGTACCAGGCTACATTCCTCTGTTTTAGTTCTCCTTGCCCTTTTCCAAGGAAAATACATAAGCATGAGTAACTTTAGCTTTGTCACACTTTCTTTGGTGCAAATGAGATGCTGCCCTAGCACTGTTGTTTCTCGCCCTGTGTTGTGTCATGCAGTGTAGATACTTTATCCTGCCCGTGTCTCTGCTGTAAGACCACAGATCATGTTATCACTTTACAAATATAGCATATTAGTACATCTGGAAGGCTAGTCACGCTGTGGGGTTCAAACAGGTCTGGCTGGCCACGAGCTATGCTGCTGCTATAAACAACCTCAGTGTCCCAAATTGAATAATCGCAGAGCACATTCAGGAACTCCGGACACTCTTGTTCTTTGGTAGTAGGTAAGTGACAGTTTTGCTGATTATGGTGTTTCTTCAAATGTGTGGGGTCAAGGTGGGAAATGGCAGGGAAAGGGAAAAGTCATTACCAGGTCTTTGTTGTGCTGTGGATTTTTAAATGCTAATGTATATGGGAAACATAGCTGAAACATGGAGTATTAGTCCAAAGTGATGTGTTTGCTGGATACCTCTAGAGATAGTAAGATTTACTCCATATATTGTTCCTCTAAGTAGATTTACACCTCTGACAAATCCAAACTTTATAATTTAGGAAAGCTTTCAAGACTCACTCCGTGACTCAGTTGTAATAAAACATTGCTATTACATCTCAAGGACATAGGCTGGTGTGAGAATGATTTTCAATAAAGAAATGGTTGGAGAGGTTGGTCATTTATCTTTGTTGTCTGTCAAAATTTAGAGTGGAATTTAAAAAGAGTTATAGAACTTCAGTTTCTGAAGGCCACTTACAGCTAATCTAACTGGTATAGGAAACCTAGCCTGCTAAATCTTTTGTGAACAAAGCCTATCATTTAAAGTCAAATATTGTCATTATTGTTGTTGTTGCTACCATAAGTATTTATGTGCTATCACTGACATATTACTTTCTGTAGGCTAAAAGGTACTGACCAGCTCTCTTCCTCTTAATAGTAGTTAACTGAACACTATTTCAACGATCAGTGATGGATGATAATGCTCGTTAGCCAAAGAGGGAGATCCTACCAAAGTTTCATCCACTTTGCTCTTCTCAGACAGAAAGTGAAGCCGGGGAATTACTCCCAGGAGGATGTCCAGCTGTCCATGCCAGCTGTGTTTCCTATCCACAGGCATTGGAATGTTTTTTGGGAAAGGCTAAAGACACAACTGTGGTGAGGAAAAAGAGCTGATAAAATACAGCTGCCACCTCATAACTGTGTGGTGAGGTTTGCACCATTTGAGCTGAAATAACTTGGCTGCTTGAGTAGCTGAAAGCAGGATCTTCTCTTGCTTATCTAAATTGTCTGCCATATCTTCTTAAATCACAGACTTTCCTTAGGAAGTGTCTACGAGCATTTTACAATATGAGTAAAATGATGTATCTAACGCTTGATGCCATAGGTCAAACGTAGGTTTTTGCTCTCCTTCTGGAGCAGAGTAAGATACAGATGCGAGGATTGGATTCTTTGATCAATACATGGAAAATGGAGCCCTGGAAGCAAAAGGGAATGATCAAAATTTTGAGGGACTTTGGCTAGTCTTAATTAGGACAGGGAGCCTAAAATAACATTTATGATGCTGTCATCCACATAGATAACTTCAGAAGCTGGACCATGTACATGAAAGATAACAGTAGTAGCCCCACTTCCTGGGGACAGTCCAGGTCCATTAACCTTAAGACAAATGACAATAATTCAATGAAATGTCTTAAAAAAATGGATGGCATAACATTGTTCTGAGACTGCAATTTTGTGCTTGATTAAGATCATCTAATTGTATATGAAATCCTCCATGTTTTGTTCAGGGGCAATGAGTGCAATTGTATTTCCCATGGGTCTTTGTATGAGTAATTGAGTGGGGTCTCCCTAATCAACTCTTAGCACACGCTCTACCTTTCCCAGGACTCTGTTATCTACTACCTAAGACAATTGTTTTGACCTGCTGACTACAGCTGCATTCATAGATTCAACCACTTTAAAAGTATGTAATACATTTTTGAGCTTACTGGTTTTCCTTCGACAAGAAATGGCCTTAAAATAGATGCCCATTTCAAATACATCATCCATCTCTTGATCTTATGAGAATTAGGTCTCTCTTCAGCAACGCCCAGTAAAAAAAAAAAAAAATGGATTTATGTCAGAGACGTCAGTCCAGTGTTTCATTAGCTTCATTGTCAGTGGAAGTATCACTTTGAATAATTAGCTCACTGAAGTGCTAGGGGAATACATCTGTAATAAATCCCCTTGCATATGTAACATCTATCATGCTTGATGGCAAACATATTAGTGCTACAAGAGTTGAGGAAGTATAAGGAATATTGTAATTCTGCTGCTAATTAATCCATAATTAAAAACCTAATTAATGAATAACGCGGTGAAAAATTGTCTAAAAATCAAGATGTGAAGACTGCAGTGATAAAGAGGAATCTTGTTTATGAGACCGGTTAATTTACATCTAGAATAGGAACTGATTAATGAAAACTGTCAGTATAACATTGTGCTGCAGCACTGGACAAAGAGAAATATGCACATAAAAATGTGTGGAAACCAAGCTAAGCCTTTGCATGTCTATATTCACGTATCTTTTTAATTTTACTATACTCACAGTTATTTCTACCTGAAGTATAAGGAGCGGGTTAAGAAAAGACATATTTGCTTTCTTAGCTGTGGTACATAACAACGCAAAAGTTACTCATTTGTGTGGGAAAAAGGCTAATGTAATTGGCTGTTCTTAAATGCCTCTTTTATGAAACAGCTAAAGCAGAAAACTCAAAAAGAACTTGATTCATCAGAGCATTCAGGATTAAGCCCCATGATATGCAAAGACACTAATTTCTGAAATTAAATTCAGTGAAAGCTGGACTAATTAATAGCTTGAAAGTGTCACTGTCTGTCTGTGTTTGTTTATCTAGGAGCTGGCTGGCTGAGACTGTACTCTTGAGAGAGCAGGAGGGAACATTTCAAACTCCCAAAACATCTGGGCTCGCATCCAGGTGTCAGGACTGCCTTCCCCAGCCCTGGAGCAGCTTGTCCCTGCCCTCTTCTATTTATTCCGCAGTGCAGCTGCATTTGCTGGATCTCTGCAGGCCTTCAAGGGGCACCCGCTGTGACCCATAGCACTGCCCTGCGCATGTCCACCCCAGCACCCAGCCATCGCACGCACGCATATATTATCTGAAGCACAATCTAACTTGGATCCCCGACCCAAAACTCTGACTGTCAAGTCTGCACATTCGGCAAGACTAGTGGCAGACAAACCAGCCAGACTAGCAGGGAGAATAATTCCCTGCTGGTGTAGAGCAACAAGAGATTGTTACTGGCAGCAAGGCTAGTTAGGGAAGAGCAGCTTCCTGCTTTGCAGTCATCTCCCACTTCTCAAGTGGCACAGGGAAGCATTACCCCACTTGCAAGCTGTGCACAGCACAATAAAGTTGTATATTATGAACATTGCCACCATTTCTATTGCTCTTTCAGTCCCAGCATGTTTCTGTAATTTAATCTTTCCTTGATAACACAAAAAATGTGTTCAGCTGCTATCCAAATGTCAGGTTTCCTTTGAATTATTTAAAGACTCGTGAGATAAATGACTTGATCATTCTGAAGCGCAGTGTGAGCAAACTTATTTCCTAAGAAATTATTTGCAGCATTGGTAGGAAATATGTTCACCCACATTTCCCCCTATGTAATCCTGCCATTAATACTCATAAGATTAGACTAGATCTCCCACAGTGATTATCTGGAAGAAAAAGGACTCAAGGGAACAAGACTGTTAGATAAATTGAAGAGACCAAAACATTAATAATTTGGCAACTCATGTAAAGCAGCAAAGGGAGGTATACATGGTGCTGTTATTGAGGGCAACCAGGCACCCTACAAACTCAAGAGGGCTGTAACAGAGACTAATATTGTCTGTATGTGTAGTATCAAAACTATTTTGGACATCTTCCAGCCTCAAGAGAAGACACAGGTCTTGTTCTACAGAATATACTGTGCACAGGCAAGTTGGCCAGCATTAACACTAATGCCAGCTATGTTCAGAGGAGACTAGGCTGTAGTATAATAAAGCCAATATAATTTTGGCTTATGACTGGCTGTATTCAACCCGCTCCAGACAAGATGGAGATAATGCTGGTAAACAAGGAGGAGCCCTAGAAGTGTTGGTACAGTTAGTCCTGGAAGGCCACACAGTCATCATATCTAAGTACACTTTTCCCCTGTGCTCCACTACCTTCCTTTCCAAAGAAGACGTTGCCTTGTTCTTAATTTTTTGTTGTATGCTCCTCAGTGCATCTGTACATCGATACATTTCAGACGCTGATAACAAGTGCAGAAAGGCTGCAAACTGTTCATTCAATGAAGCTGCTGATTTGAAAAGCACTTATCTGTGGAAGGCCTTCTGTCTGGAATTCTGTGCTACTTTTAGCTTATGTATTCTTAAAAAGTTTACTTCTCGAAGATCAGACAGACCATGGCATCTTGTCATGCAAACACAGGTAACTGAGATGAAACTCTTTCAACATTAAACACCAGAAGCTTCCAAAAGGCAGTCCCATTTTAAAACCTAGTTGCCTAAGTGTTCCTCCATATCCCGGGCTGGTTACACTTCCAGACATATTGCAAGTCATCATTTCCCTCATTTACATGAAGCCCAGAGGGGGAAAAAAAAAAAAAGAAAAAAAAGGAGCCACATGCCTACTCTGGGTTCAGAGCTACGTGGGAACAATTATAAGCAAGTGTTCATGAGATCACTGTCTGCTGTCAAAGATGGCTGTGGAAACATCTGGCAGATTTGTGGCAGAGCTGTAAACAAAGGGTGGAGATATCAGTAGCTGAAGGAAGGAAGGGCATTTAAGGGGTAACATACTAAATCTCTCCAGTTTTACTAGAGACGTGGTCTGAAGTATACCTATCTTTGCAGTAACAACATGAATAACAATAAATAGAAAATAATAAAGACTATAGACATTACAAGGCAGATACCCTCATTTTCATTCTGTAGTTTTTCAACATCTTACTGTACAGGTTCTGGTCTAGAGCTCCTGAGTACTACTACTATTTAAAGAAGACAGTCTGAAGTAGATGCTAGAGACCTGTGTGTGTACCCTTAGGTGAATTTATAGAATAAAATAAATGATAAAATAAAAATAATCCATGCAGATACATAAGCAGGTGCTTTTACTAGCAATAACATTTGGCATTAATGTTGTATCATTTAAATGAAAATATATGATGAGCATTATCACCAAGATTTTGCAGTTTTGCCACCTAATCCTCCAAATGCTTAAGAGTGTCAATATCCTTATATACATAAGGACTGTGCTTGATTTTAATACACCTATTTATATATATCTAGTTAAATGAATAAAATTTTTGCAAGATTGTAAAGGAATGGTGTCTTCTTTTTAAGACGAGAAATCTCATGGAAGTGTGTGTAAAGGCCTTTGTTCTGTTCCGTGCATGCAGGCATAGCTCATGGCAATCAGAGACCTAAACCCAAATATTAATAGCAAAAGAGTGCTCTTATGTAAGCTAGTGTGTCTTCTCACCTCAGCTGTCCCAGAGAGGTGGTGGATTATTAAATTCACCTGGAAAGAAGTAAAGATGGGTTTCAGTGTTGAGATGGGGCCTGCAGTAGGGCAAGGCTGAGTAAGTTGCTGAGGAGATGGCCTTGGTAGGGTGCTCTAGTAAAGGCATGGGACTCTGGAATAACAAAATTGAGACAAATCGTAGGTCAGTATCTGGGAATGAAAGTACAGCCCTGAGGGGAAAAATATGAATTTGTGGTTTAGAATATAGAGAGGGGAGAATGTTAGTTATAAGGATTCTTGTGAGTCCCTGGTTGATGAAAACTGGGTCAAGCTTGCAGTAGGCCTTGCCTGCTAGTTGAGGAAGAGAAGATGTTGCAAAGGCCATGGTGTTCAAAGAGATTCTTTTTCTCCCCTGAGATAAGTATTATTTTTTTCTTCTCTCTCTCCTTAAGAAAAGTATAAAGAGAGGGAAGGAGTTAAGCAAAGGGAAACTTTTTTCCTCTGCCATCAGTGCAAGTTTCTCTGGTTAGAAACTCTAGTACCACTTTGCCAAATAATGCAAATGGTGATTGTCAAAAAAGCTCTTTTTTATTTTAAAATTAATTATTTAAAATATATATTACTTAAAAATATTGTCATAAATGTAAGGTGTAGCTGCTTATGTAGGGAAAATCTTGCAATCATTAAAAAAAGAATTATATCCGGAATGACCAGCTTTGTTTCTGAGCTGACAATTATGGGAAAGATAAGAAATCAGTCTGTCTTCCTAGTATATGGCCTTTTAAGGATATCGATTAAGGCGTTGTAGATTACTTCTTGGGAGGTGTAAATGGCTAGGGATAATAATATTTGCTTCCGTAGACACACACACACACAGAGAAATATTTTTTCCGCATGTGATTCTCTTGTAAATGACATCTTAGCCTTCTCTTTATGCTCCTGAATCCCTTTTCCCGTGGAAATCACTGTGCTTTCATTATCATATATTACCGAAGAGCCTTGCTTTTGTGATCTGTCTCACTAATAACTCATAAGACTGAATGAATGTTATAACCATGCATCATCTAAGAAACGTGTGCTGATGATCTACAGCATAATTTAGGTATAGATGTCACCCAAGGAAGGTGGCATTAAATTGCAAACTCAGTGTCCTTATGAAGTAGGGCCTTGCAAATGAAGGTGATGGTTGCTTTTGTGGCCAGGACTTGTCCTTAATGAAAGCAAAGTTGCCTGTTTCTTGGCTGAGAAATAACTTGAGTATGTTTTTTTGTTTTTTTAACTTACTGCCATACCAGTGGGTCAGGTCATCCTTGCAAGTATCAACAAAGCTTATCCTTAATGATCAGTGTAAGTATGGGGCATTAAAGGAGCAATACTGAATTACAAAAGGATGGGGAAATTGAAAAAGGAAGGGGGCTGAAGTATGTGCAGTTTTGGCGAACAACCATGTGACTGCTTTGAGCAGGGCAGTTGGACTAGGTGACCTCCAGAAGTCCTTTGCAACCTTACTGGTTCTGTGATTTCTGACAACGGGTAAAATGCTAACAGTGATTATCTGTGAAAAGCCTAAGTATGGGAGGGAACACAGGTGTGAAATGCCAGTTGAAGGACGATGTTAGTGTCTATGATGAGGCGTTTGTCTACTGAATGTAACTTCCCACCTGTAACTAACAGATGATAGCTTTGGGGTTTTTGTGTGCAGGCCTAACCTGATGATTGGAAGAAAGCAACTGCTGTATGTGAACTTGAAAGTACAGCACTATGTGTTCCTAAGAACAGAAATTATTATTGGTGGTTGCTGCTTCTTTGCAAATTCTTGCCATACATGAGTAAGCACTCTGAAGAACCTGCTCTTAGTATCAGATTAGTCTAGTTTCTGCCAGCTTGCCAGACTTTCTGTTCTGGGCAGCATATCATCAACAGGAAAATGATGGCATCTGAACTGTGGGAAATATACATTCTACCATCGCTCTTGATACTTCATGCCCATTTTTTAGACTACGATAGTGGGATGAAGCAACAGCCCTGTGAAGGTTGTTTGGGTACCTTTTTGGAGTTGTAGGTAGCAACAAAGTTTCATGTTTGTCCTGATTAATACTTCTAAAGCCTTAGCCACCCTGTGTTCTGATCATGATTTGTGGCTTTGGTCCTTCTGAGGAAATTAGTTCTGAGGAGTTATCATGGACAACTCTCACCTCCCACCCACATTCCTCCTCTGCTTGGTTTTACCATTGAAGAAAAACCTCAATGCATTGCAACCTAATCCAATATGTGGATAAAAGCTGTATGAACTTTTCCAACCTGAGGGTCTAATAAATCAGTGTCACAATAAAGAACAGATGACTTAACCTGGGAGACAGGAAGGTGGGGAACAAGTCAAGGAAATAGAGTACTTTCGCAGTTTGTTCAGACTTTGTGTTGATTAAGGCCATCTAGTTCCAACAGAGGTCAAGTGTCCAGCTGCCACTTCACTGTTTCTCAGCAATTCAGCTCCTGCAATAACACTTCTACCAAAACACACTGCTATGAATTGGTCTATTAAAATGAATTAGATCCTGCAGAGTGACTGCTTGTCTGCAGCTACTGTGAGGGGGAAGTCCTTGTAACTGGGTTTCTTGATTTGCGCAACAGAGGAGAACGCTTTATTTTACATGATAAAGAGTTTCCCGTAAATTATTAGGGAATACATTTTAGAAGGGTACGGCTGATTATAGATAAACCTTTCCACTGAGAATAAGGTCACTATTCTCATTAAACTGCTATTAATGGGGTTTTGACTTGGCTGTTGTCAGCAGTTGGTTCAAGATAGGTTGGGAACTATTTTTGCCTCATTGTTAGTGCTCATAAAGATAAACCAGCAATGGAAGCAGCTTTATGAAGAGCAAAGATAGCAGTTTATATAAATATCCTAAGATATGGAAGACTAAGTCATAGAAAAATATTGGTCTCTGACCAGTCTTTGTGCCAGTACTTGGAGGTATTTGTAAGGGTGTTTCTTACTGAGATGACAAACAGGGTGGACAGGCATGAACATTTCCTCTTGCTGTACCTATGCTAATCCTTTTTAGTCCATGCTGTGCATTTTCCAGAGGACATGAGGGTGTTTTGCTGGCTCAGAAGAAATTATTCTTTTATGTGTTACATATTACAGAGACATGTATAGGTGAAAGGGGGTAGAAGAGAAAAGGGACAGTTACGAAGTTACAAGCAGAAAAATGCAGAGGGGAGAAGAATTTCCCCTTCTTCCTCAGTATTGTAACGGAAGGATGTAAAATAAATGGCCCCAGTTGAAGGATGTAGAGCTTGGAAAAAATGATCACTGTAAGGTCTGAGGTAAAAGTAATAGATAACAAGCTTGAAAACACCCAGTAAGGGAAGGAGCAGATTGGTTTTTAAATGATCAGTAGATGGTTTAGTGCGGTTTTCTTCTTTCCTTTATTTTCTTTTTAAGCTTATGAATGGTATAATAAATGTAGTATCTACTGACACCTCAAGTGAAGTTTAAATAACTGATTTTCCTTTGCTCTGCTTTTATCTTTGTAGAAACAATTAATTTTAAAAGGCTTCAAACTTCTGTTTTATAAGACAGCTAACCATTTTATAAAGAAGTGAGCATGACAGAAGTCCTCTGTAGACAAACTAGCAGCATTTCATGAAAACCAGTGTGTTGTGATGATTGTACCCTCACCAAGGACTCCAAGCAAGAGAGTAGAGTTTTACCTATTTGATCAAGATTTATACTTCCAGTAGTGATTTAGTAGTTGATTTGATTACTTTTAGTACTGAACTATTCCTACACTTTATTAAGGAACACCATTGTGCCAGTCACACTGTATTTCACAAGATATAAAGGTTCCAAGGTTTTCATCTCTTGTGGTTGTTAAAGATACTACAGTATGGTCTTTTCCTTGAGTAAAAAGAAGGTAGTGTTCATGCTGGGTCAAGCTCAAGCATTGGGCCAGCTAAAGGGAATGAGAGCTTTGTCATGGACTTCAGTAGGGGCAAGGTTCCTGCAAGAAGTGACTGTGGTTTTAACTGAATATGGAAAACTTGTGGAGTTAGGGTTCAGTTCAGCTCAGTTCTTAACTGCATAGGACCTAATACAATAGTACCAAGCCTTCGCTTGTTGAAAGGTAAGTCTACATATGCTAATATATGGGGACCATATGTTCACAAACTCTTCACCTTATCTCTGCTTTTGGTAAGTTTTCATTGTGTGTTACAGGGCTGATCTTTCAATGCCTTTCGTAGATAAGCACTGAATTACGCAAACACTGGAAATTCCCATATTTCACTGGAATAGGGTAGCTTGGGTGCATAAAGATCAATATACAAGAACTCAAGATAAAGGGGTTTTGCATGATTTACATTGAAAAAATTCTTTATGAGCTCTCCTTTTAATATTAGTTACAAAAATTGTTAAAATGCAAAATATTTAAAGTTATTTTCACCAGTGTTACTTAATCACATTAGTATTTCTTTGCAACTGCGTCTTTATCTTGGAAAGGAAAGAGTGCAAGGAATACAAAAAATTCAACATTTAGCTGTTGCTGTAGATTTTATGTAGAAGTCAATTGTATGCTACATTGATTACTGCCAGCACAAAACCCTAGACGAATGAGATAAGATGGAAAGCATACTATATTAATATTTCTTATGAATTCAGGTTTTTTTCCCCTGATAATTAAAATGAAATTGTTCAATTCCTCATTTTTCTCATTATTTCTTTCCTGAAGTGTTCATGATGGCTTGTTCTTGCAGGAGAAGCTTAATGTTGGCAGTATGGGGCATCAGGTGATAATATTTGACTTTTCTCTCATAAGAGGACTATGGGAAACTCGAGTTAAGAAGAACAAAGAACGTCAGAGGAAAGAGAAAGAAAGATTAGAAAAAAGCTCATTGGAGAAGTAAGCCAACTTTTCTGCTGTTCATTTTAACTGAATCTGTTATTATTATCCACTAATATTGCCATACACTCAGCATTATCAGATGATTCAAATTTTATTTTTTTGGGTTTGATTTCAATGATTTCTCACCTCCTTTCCTCAGATTATTGTAAGAGAAATGCAACACAATCTGTGCTGGTATTTCATTAGTCCCTGTTCTTTCCTACATAGATTGAGATTTACTATGGTGTATTTTATTATCTACCATGTAGATTTAATTAGAAGAGAAAAATAACACATTTTGTACCTTTCTATTGCTTATATGCTATATAATTTATGGCTTTTTATTGTGGAATTCATGAAAACATGTTCATAAAATTCAGTACTAAGAAATACTTAAGTATTTTTGTTGAGTTGACAAGAGAAACAAAAGGAATTAAATAAATGGACACATGCAATTGCTCCTGAATAGGAGAGAGAGGATAGAATGAAAAGAATCACCAGAGGATTTTTTTCTTGTTCAAATATTAAAGAGAGCCTTGATTATAATGCTTTCACCCACTGATCATGTTATTGTTTTTATTATATTTAATTTATGTTTTCTTTAAGCAATATTTTTGTTTCTTTATGTTCATTCCCATTAGAAACAGTGAAATATTATACTGTACTGGCAATGTTGGAAACATATGACTTGTCATTTTTCCCCTCTGAGAAGAGGACAAAGCAATAAAAATAACTTCTTGCTTTAAAAATAAAATGCACAGGATTAAGCAGTGTGCTTGTTTAAGACCATCATTGCATTGAAACTTCATGTGGTGTTTTGGCCATCTCAGGAGACCTCCACTCACAGATTCTCACTGCCAGTACAGCTACACTGACAACAGAGCAGTTGGGTCAGGGTAATACAAAGTCTGACTGCCCTTTCTGCAAGACCTTTCACTTCAAAACATTCGTAGTCACAGCCTTGGTTTTCCCATCTCTACCCAAAGCCTGCATTAAAAACCATAATCCTACCACAAAAAAGGAAAATGAAGCTTGTCCTTCAGATTAAATTCACTAGCAAGGAGAAGCTTTTTTTTTTGTTGTTTGGTATGAGCTGAGGAATAGAAAACGTTGTTGTGAGTGTTATGCTTATGGTGGAAAAGAGAAGTGAAAAGATTTGGTATAAAAATCAAATCTTATTTCTGTCTTGGATGCTACATTAAGAAGTGGTTTTGTGCAATTCTAAAGCAGATAAAGTAGACTCTCCACTGCTGTCTGTGTCAGTTAGTGGCTCTTGGGATGTCACTGCAGCCTTCTTTATAAAAGCAATATTATGACTAGGAGTCCACACTTTTAGCTTCTAACAGCACATGCAGTCATCTTCAGAACTGACAAAAGGTCAGTCTCAATGTGGACCTAAATGTCTACATCTCCCTCCTGTGTTTGGTTTTGTTTTTGGTTTTCAGTGGTGCAGAAGATAACTTTTGAGTTTGCTAGTACAAAAGCAAACCAGAAGTGCCAGACATGGGGAACTTCTGGATGGAAGAGGGAAATAGATTAACAGTACATGGTCTGAGGTAGCTAATTGCAGCTCCCATGTCTTTTTGTCAGTAGCATATGTTAAGCCTAATTTCTTACTGTGACTTGTGTTTGCCATAAAAACAATACATTCTCCCTGCTGTTTCTGCCTGTGGTTATTTGTCTGTAACCACCCCTCCAGCTGAAAGAGTGGAGCTTGACAACCTGTTCCTCTCTGTTCCACTAATGAGGTCCGAAGTCATTCTGTTACCTTCCTGCACCAACCGGAGATGGGCAATTTGGGATATGATGCAGAGAAGTAGAAGGTTCCAAGTGCACTTTCAGCATTTACAAAGGATTTTGTTTTGTTCATTTAGCTTGTAATTTGCATACTCTGTCTTGTTGCATGTCTTCATGCAATCAGCTTGCTTTCCAGCTACTTCTACTTCTTTTAGAGCTCCTGAAACAAAGGAGGAAATACATGAGCTTTGTTTCCTGAACAAGAGTGACCAGTATTTCATCCACTGAAATGAATGGCAAGGTTCACGTTCACTCTTATGATGCAGGCCTCATAGAATGGATAAAGCTGGTAGAGTAATGGTCAAAGTAATTAAAATATTGGTAATAAAATGCAAAATTCAGTTAAAAGAAAAATCCTCTTAGTTTTGTGAGGTGTGCAGTGACCACTGGCCTTTAGGTCCTAAAGGTCAGATCTCAAGTTATTTCTTAGATGTTTTTCAGTGCTTCCAAAGGTTAGGCCGAATATAGGACAAGATTTTGCTTGTCGCTAGCTTGAAAGTACAGATAAAATTGTACTTATAATTAAATGCTTGATAGAAATAATGTTTCTGTGTACAAATACATTTAACTATTTAAGGGAATTCTATGTGTGACCAAATTTTTGGTATTCTACTTAGAGATTAAAATTTTGCCACTGTCAGGTAGGTCCACGGAAATTAATGACAGTACTTACTGTCAAGTCAAGTATTTTGGAAAGGATTGTGACCCAAAATGATAATTCTAAAGAGACATTCAAAGAAGGCAGTTTCCCAAATTGAGGATTTCATTCTAGCATTTAAGATTCTAGATATTTACCTTTGCCAGCAGCCAGAGCAAATTCCCAAGCAGGGCTAAAATTAATAGAGTTTCTCTGCAAATATACTTGTGTAGCAGATGAATTTGAAATCTGGCCTGCTGAGACTGATTAGCTTTTTTTTTCCAACAAAATCCAGTTTTTCTCAAAGCAGTTAAAATTCACTAATGCACCTGAGATTGTGCAGTTCTTTATCAGCTGTGTTGCTATGTAAAATGACCTGATAATATTTAATGAAATGTACTATGTATTATTTGAGGAAAACTCCCAATTAACCTCAAGGGAACTTTGCTTGTCATGGGGCAAGGTATTTTAGTTCATGCAGGGGCAGTAAGCAGTCACATGTAATATATTTCTCTTTTTTGACTGAAGATTTTCTAAAAGGAAAACCTAACAAATAAATGCAAAGCTTGAACTGTGTTTGCATTAATGGTGAAGTCTTGTAAAGATTTTGGAAACTTACAGGTCTAGAACAGATGTTTCAGCAGCTGGCCAGTGAAAGATGATTCTGGCGAGGAGTCTGCTGAGAATATTGTGAGAGGCTCATATCTGGCTTTCTGAGATACTGGCATCAGATCACTTTGGGTAGCGTTAATTTAGTCCTCTCCCTTGGTTTTGTGGGACTGTGGAAGCGCAGCAGAATCCCTTCTTCTGGGGGGGCATATGTAACGGAGCAACTGAGTATAAAAGAAAAGAGACGGTACAGTGTTGTGCAGGAGTAATTCCATTTTACTTCATGTCCTTACTCCCATCAGACAAGCCCATTCTGAATCTCCCATAGGATATGAAACACAAGCTGTTACAAAAAATGTGCACTACATGTTTATGAAGGTCCATATTATGGAAAGAAGTTTGTGTTTGTAGTACTGTTTTGCGTTTCATCTTGTAGATCCTGATAGTGGTGAACAATCTTATATTGTACCTTGAAATCTTGAATGCTGTCAGACTAACTTGATGTGGTATGATGATTTTCCTCATTATTTTTACTTTCTACTTGTCTTTTTTTTTGGAAAGGGAACAGGAGTGAGCATTTACAGGTAGGTTGGGGTGTTTTTTTTGTTTTGTTTTTGTTTTTTGTTTGTTTGTTTTTTTAAGGATTGCATCATGTTTGTCTTCTGTGTGAAATGCAGGTAAAGTAAAAATTGAAGGCTGACAAATTAAGCATTCAAAGTGAGGAAACGCCAGAGCTGTTTGCCCAGATTAGCTATCTAAATCTTTGCTGTGAAATGGCGCAGCCTCCCCTGTCCACCAACCAAACACACAGCAAAGATAACAGTTTGTTCAGCTACCTCTTCCAGTGTGTCTCTTCTCCAAAAATTTCCTCTCAAGATCTGGCTGGCTAAATGTGCATGTATTACTTTTCGGAGCTATTCACTTCCTGAATGTTAAAAGTAAAAATAAAACTTTCACTCTACAGGCAGACAGTGACTTTTTTCCCTGAGAGGTTGTGTGTTTGTTTGATAAAACAGATTTGTCTCTACCTCTCTGCCAAACTTCAGTGTTATAACTCTATTTGTACCTGGACTAAGATTTTATTTGTGATGTTTATCGTTATTCTCCCAGTCATTAGTCAGAAAATTTTCTAAGCAAGACTAGAACTCAGGCTGGGAATCCTTATCCCCAAACACAAATTATAGGCGACAAATTGGGAGTAGATCTTCAGCACTAATAACCATTTAAGTTATTTGCCTTTGTTCTTAGGCATTTGTGCATACAGACCTTGCATCTAATACAATGCACATAAATGGCTTGAAAGATAAAAGCTGCTGTTCAGCCATGACCATTTACAACCCATGGAAAAGCCTGGCAGAGGGACCAAAATTAAATCAGTCCAGTTGAATTTGAAGCAAATGTTACTCGTCCATCAGGAATATTAGCCTGGGCTGAGCTCCAGATTAATAGTACTGCTGTTATGAAAATTCCATAGGATTATTTAATGATCCTGTGTGGCTAGTGATTCTGATTTAGACATCACCTAGGAGTACTAAACTGGTATCACCATGTAATGTCCTAGCTATTTCTTCCGTCCTGATTTAGAGGAAACAGTGCCATCTAATGAAACTTCCTTTCTTTACCTAAGAAGCATGGTTTTCCTCAAGACCTAATCAGACATTGAGCAGTCAGTAACTGCAGTAGGAAGAAGCAGTCAAAGAAATCTAGCTACTCCTCATTTACTGGGATGGCTCTGAAATCCTGACTAATGCAAACTTCTTGCTTTCCAAGCTGGTTGCTCCTTTGAAGGATCCAATCATTGAATTTATTCTACAGTAACTCCTTGCATCAGGTTGATTAGATTCGTGACTTTGTTGGAGAATCTAAAATGCCAAGCAAGGAACTTGCATATCCTCAAAGGGAAGTATTTATAATAAAAAAAAAATAAATCAATTCTATGTTGTTAAATCTCTTTGCTGCAGTTATATTCCAGTAGTGAACTAATGGTTGGGGAACGATTACCTGAAGACAAGTTCAGCACTAACCAAAATGAAAATACTTGAATATTCCATTTCCCTGCTGACCCTGTTTCATATCTATAGTGTATTGTCCTGAAAGCTTATTGAAATACAGCAATGGTTTGGGAAAATAGCTTGCCAGAATTAACCTTTCCTCTATATCATTTACAGTCTGCTTTACTGACAGGTGTGCTTTTGTGTTACAGGTATGAAGGTACGAAACATAGCTATTTTTGATGAACATAGCAGCATGCAATCAGCCTTTAAAAAAATTAGTTCCGCTATTTGCGTAATTAAAGTGTAAATACTTGAGTAGTTAACTGAATTGGAGTCTTAGATCTCATCTGGATCCTATGTCCAGAAAAAAATTTTTGTATTCATACTCCTACCTAAATTAGGCTGGACTTGAGCAACACCCAGTTTTTGAATACTGAAAATGGTAGTTGTTTCTTTAATCTGACTGCCACTGTTTGATCAAGCTCTAGAAGAAGATAAAAATATATTGCTGAATAATAACAAAAAGACATAAACTTTAGAAGGGCTGTGATTTTGTATTCAACTCATTTGTTTGTCATATGTGAAAATGGGTTCCTGAAATATCAGGAGCCTTTAAAGTACCAAGACCACAAATTTAATTACTCTAAAAGTATAATAGCTTAATTAAAGACTGGTTTTCTATTTGTGTGAGTCTTTTATTTTTTCTCTTTGCCACACTGGTTTAGATGCTTTTCCTTTCTTTCCTGAAGATTTATGCAGTAACCTCCAGATACGACAAATGTGGTGGTAATTCTATTTTATTTGAGGATTGTCACCAAAGGAAGACTTAAAATGGTCTTTAATTTCATAAAGATCCTTTAAGATCACCCCAATTTTTTGACAATGATGGAGATGAGAGACAACCATGTAGCCAAATAGATCCCTTTCCACATCAGAGCATGATATCCATGTTGAATTCCTAACCAGGTTTAATTTTTAATGCCTGTCTTTCTTCTGAGGTCAATATTTACTGACTGGTTTTGTTAATAGCGTTTTTTGTTATGTGCATTTTGTTTTATTTAGCTAATAATGTGTCATGACCTCCTGAGATTTGTGTTTTGTGCAAGTTATCAGTAAAGTGTAAGAGAACAGTTTATTCTTTCATCTTCAGTGTAGCTCCTTTCATGTTGTTTTCTATATTTTTTTTGTGAGAGAGTAAAATTTTAGATCTGGGCCCTCTGCCCTTGTGTTCCTGGGATCTACCTGACAGAGCTAGCACTGAGGTGTAGTAAAGCAGCTCAATGACTTACTTTTTATGGAGAGTTAGACTTTTTGACCTCTTTCTAATGTTCTTAGAATTTATACTGCAAGGAATGACCGTCATTTTTTGTGCATAAGTGAAGAGCAATGAATACAAAAAAAGCATTTTGGGGCCAAGCTTTTTCAGTGTGTTGAATTATGCTCTGAGATCAAATGTTTATGGCTTTGGTAGAAAATTGGGGGATTCCATGGAAATGAGATGCATTTTAATGTTTTAGACCCTTTTGTTCTCTTCCTTGGGGATTCAATTCACTTTGACCCTCTCCCCCAACTTTACCTGCCACCCACAGAAATACAGAGCTTTTATAGCTAATTAGCTATGCTCACTGGTAGATGAATTTTGGAAAAAAGATGAGTAGGTGGTTTGGGCCTGTTTATTTTTCTGTAAGATATGAACATGTTATTTTCTAGCTTTTCCTAGTGATCTCTTGCTATTGCATTGTCTGCCTTCTGTTGTGCTGGTGGCCTTCGGGATTTAAATGACAGATTGAACAGACAAGATCAACAGTAAAAATTGAATTGGCTCATGTGTCAAAGCATCTGAAAGAGGTGTTTCATGTCTGCTGATATGGAAAATTCTGTCATCTGAGCACTTCCAGACTGCAGGTGGAGAGGGTAACTTTGGTAGGGCTAGCAACCAGGTAGATAGTTGGGTGTCTCTCTCTTTGTAACCAGAAGTGTCAGATGCAGCATGTTGAAGGATCATGAAATGGGCTAAGGAGCTGTGTCTGCTCTAACCTATTTTCTTGTCTTTTTTATACCAAGTAGCTTCAGAAAAGATTTTGAGATGTTGTGGGTTGGTGGCGGACTCTTCCTTGACTCTACTAGCAGCTTCAATACACCTCAAGGGACTCCCTGAGCTAAATGTGTTGCTGGACATGTTTTCTGTCTGTCCAGTCTTTTCCTTCCTAACTCATCTACATATCACAGCTTGCTGTGGTATAAAGCAGTTCACAATTAGACACTGAGAGAAACTGGGAGATTTACTTCAAATATATATTTTTTTATTCTCAAGCCTCCTGTATTGACACTTGAAATACTAGAAAGTCCTCCAGATGCCTATTTGTTAAGAGCATACCAATCTCTCTAATGAAAATTGAAGGACGAGTAACTTTTCTGCAGCTCTCAAGAACTTCTTTAACTATTCCTTCACTGCTTCTTTCATACCTTGATAAGTTATTGCTCCCACTATCTCTCTCAGAGGTTTTCTGCTTCTGATATGCTAGAAATCCTTTTCCTATTAATTTGTATATCTGCAAGTAAGTGACTTCACTTGCTTTTTTGTGTTTTTACATTTAATTTATCAGAGCTTATACTGCTTTATCTTTTCTAAATGCTGTTTTATTTTTTATTATTTCTCTATTTTTGGAAATGAGAGGAGAAAGACATCCTTACAATGGCTTAGTTAGAATGTACTTACTCTGAGGTTGTGCTGTCTTCATGCAGTCTGCCAGCACTTTACCCAGCAAGCTGTACTTTTAACCAGCTTCACTGTTATATGTAGCTCATCTCCTGAAATATTTGTAGACGATGTTTTTTCTTACTTTCTCTTTATAAAAATGTTGCGTGGGAATATACTGCAGTCATTATTACGGAAGGGGCTTTCTGTAATTCTTTGATGACCCATGTATATAGTGTGCTGCTCCTTGAAATTAAATCAGGTCCTCTTGTGTTCTCTCAGGCTAGCTTCCATGATAAACAGTCAGATGTAGTTTCCAAACCTGTATCCTGTCAATGTGTCAATGTGCTGTGTGTATGCCGATAGCTGAAGTCTCTTGCTGTTGCTGTGCTCTCTGCTTTCCGTATCCTGCGCTGCATCAAAAGAAGCGTGGCCAGCAGGTAGAGGGAGGTGATTCATTCTGTTCCTCTACTCTACTCTCATGAGACCCCACCTGGACTACTGTGTCCAGCTCTGGAGCCCTCCAACATAAGAAGGACATGGACCTGTTGGAGCAGGTCCAGAGGAGGACCACGAAGATGATCAAAGGATCAGAGCACCTCTGCTATGAGAACAGGCTGAGAGAGCCTGGAGAAGAGAAAGCTCCAGGGAGACCTTATAGCAGCTTTCCTGTATCTGAAAGGGGCCTACAGAAAAGCTGGAGAGGAAGTTTTTACAAAGGCATGTAGTGATAGGACAAGGGGTAATAGCTTCAGACTGGAAGAGGGAAGATTTAGAGTAGATAGCAGGAAAAAATTTTTCACTCTGAGGGCAGCGAAGCATGGGAACAGGTTGCCCAGGGAAGTTGTAGGTGCCTCATCCCTGGAAGTGTTCTAGGCCAGGCTGGATTGGGCTTTGAGCAACCTGGTCTAGTGGTAGGTGTCCTTGCCCGTGTCAGGGGGT
This sequence comes from Chionis minor, assembly GCA_013398295.1. NCBI lineage: Eukaryota > Metazoa > Chordata > Aves > Charadriiformes > Chionidae > Chionis > Chionis minor. The sequence continues at coordinate 177,467 of VZSF01000861.1, forward strand.
TTGGAATTAGATGATCTTTGAGGTCCCTTCCAACCTAAGCCATTCTATGATTCTGTAAGTCTCTAACATCCCTGAAGACTTCAGTAAGTGCCATAATTTGTGCTGGGCAGTTTACAGCTGTCTTTCCTATACCTTTCCTATTCAGGCGTGCAGTTTTGATGCTTAATGATTTATTTTCATAGCACTGAGTTAAATATGACTTCTAATCTACGGTATCATGTTCTCATAAATGTGCTCTGCCCTGCAATTTCTTTCTCATATCTTATTATGAGTGACATAGCAAGGTATTACTTGCTGTGTAAGTAATTACTTATTTTGACACCAACTTTGGAAGATACTTCTTGTACCTAAGTTTGTAACTGGTTTCTTTTACATGACTTAAAAGCAGATGTTCTGTTTCATGTGCTGTTGTTTTAACATCTTAATATTTTAGCGGAAATTCCATGCTTAGCTGGGAATATGTGTACAGGTTTTGTTACTTCCTATTTGAACTTTACAAACTTGCATCTTATTCTCTTTCTAGAACATGCCATTTTTCACTTTTTCTAGGGGGCATATTTTCCTGAACTTTGTGCCCTTCTTCACCTGTCAGTTTTCTTCAAGTCTTTAGCTTAAACTTTCTGCCAGAGGATGGAGATCATATAAATGAATCTCATGTACAACAGAAAACTATAATTCAAAGTGTGAGATCAAATTTATGATGCAAGGGGCTCTGCAGAGTCTTATTTTGGTGTAAGGAAGGCTTGCTTCAGTTAATCAATGTGTTCCTTAATTGACTAAACTGAAATACATCTCTCAAATTAAAACATGTGCTTTTGGCAATGCTTAATTATATGAAATTGAATTTGTACCTGAAGTTATATGGGTAAAAGTTTGCCCTGGAGGTGAGCCTAAAGTTACACTGAAATTGAATCTGAAGTCGGTTGGCATGTGGTAACTTTGACCTTTACTTCCACCTTTTAAGGTGATATTGGAAGACAATGTCTAAAAAATGAAAATAGATCATTATACTTGAACAAGAATGAGCAGGAAAAAGGGAATATTTCTGACTTCTTACTTTCCAAAATGACTTTTCTCTAACTGAAAAATTTTACATATATCATCAGGTCCTTGGTTTTGTTTATGCATATAACTTACTCTGTCAGAATATATTTCCTGGCCTGTTGAAATAAAGGGCATCATTCATGCTGTTTTCTGTGAGAGTGAGCTCAGTCTTCACTTTTCTGTTACTCCATGGGTGTCACTATTTTAGAGTCACTACATGAAATACTACTTGTCTGAAATCTATACGTAAGTCTAGAAAAACTAAACGTGATTCCAGACCCCTCCACCCCTTTTTTTTTTTTAAATACTCAATGGTACATAATTATATTTTGTTAAGTATTTGTGCAAAGAAATATCAAGCTTTAAGACTTATTTGCAGTACTGTTTCAGCTGATTCACATAAAACCTTTTTGGCATTTCAGGATAAAGCAGGAATGGAATTTCATACTAGAGTGCCGGAAGAAAGGCATTCCTCAATCAAAATACCTCAAGAATGGCTTTGTAGACACTGATAAGAAGATCTTGGACACTTATGGAAAGACTCCTCAGCTCCAGAAGAGGAAAGCTTTGCCAGATGAAGAAAAAAAGGGAAAAAACAAGTTTGTTTTTCAGCTTTCTGGAGAGCAGTGGACGGTAAATATAATGGAAAATATGTTTCTATTGTTAAAGACTTTTGGTATCTTAGCCTTGTAACTTTTAATCCCCCAAAACTATTTTTGTTTTGCTAATGCATGTGAAAGTGATGCTTTTTTCATGCCATTAGAAGTGATGGAAGCATTTCATATTTTACCCTGAACTAGTGGTTTAGTTTTCAAATATACTTATTTTAAATTTTTTACTGATAGATGGAATTTAGGTCTCTCAAAAATTTTGGTAGGAGCAATCATGTTGCAATAAGGTATCTCTAAAATTCCCCAATGGGTGGAAAGAGATGAAAATAATATTCAGCTTTGTTGGCTTGTCAATGTCTTCTACTACCCAGAGATCTGTCTTCTTGCTCTAATGGTGTGATACAATTTTTCTCAAGCTCTGTTCAAATCAAAACTAATATTAGCACCAATCCACAATGGTCTTGCTGAAAAAAGCACATTTTACTTACAGTTGTGTTTGATGTGAAATGTCATTTTGGAAGTGAGCTCTGAATTAATGCTGTTTTGAAATGCAGCAAAAGGTGGATTGGAGTTGATCTAAAGTTTTCTAGAGATGTTAAAGCTTTAACTGAAATGTATTTTGGATATGCAGTACTTTATTAATTAGAAAGTAAAATCAGAATTTTGACTTTTGTGTAGTTTATAATTTTGAATTACATTTTTGAGATTTTCATTACAAAAAATATAGGTTAAAAAGTCAATCAATAAAGTGACTAAATTTTACTAAAACAATTCTTTTGATTGACCTGAAACATAACTTTATCCCATATTTGATCTTGAACAGGAAGGTGTTTTCTTTTTCAGCTTTGTTTGTTTGTTTGTTTGTTTGTTCTTTCCTGGCTTCGGTTCTTTTCTGAATAAACATCAAATAGATGAAATTTCTGGAAAATAGAAATCCCTCATTGTCATCCAGCTCTAGTAAGGAGACTATTTCTTCAGCTGATGCTGATCGTTCATGTGGTAGAATTGGTTGCTGGAGAGCTATCATGTCTCATCTTTCAAGAACTTTAGATTTTGAAAATTATGTTAGAGCTGTGTAGTCTTATACTGCACACTTTCCTGCGTTGTAAGCTTTGGAGTATGTTAGGAGAAAGAAAAAAAAAGATATTACAGCTCCTTAGACAATGATAAAGTAGCAACTACAAATATTTTCAGGGAGCTAAGAGCTGCTTAACAAAAATTTTCTGTTGCTTGTTATCTTTTGCCAAAAGGTTAGCATTTTGCTTTGTCACCATAAACTAGGCTTTACACTGGGAGGCAAAATCAAATGTACATAATTTGCTCGGTTTTCCACAGCTTTTCGTTTCAACTTGACATGTTTGACCACATTTAAGAGCTATTAGTGTAGTGTAATGCACATTATGCCAGCTTGAGCAGTATGCTTCTAACCACTATGCGCTTTGATTCTGTCTCCTTATCATATGCTCACTGTGGCCATACCCCACAGCCACTGCCTCATTGTTCAGCTCTAGTCCGGTTAAAGTGGGCTTCACATTTCAACAAGATACTGTGACATAGTTCAGGTGTCTGCAGAGAAATATAAAATCAAAGCTGCTTTATTTAGAGAGGAACAATACTCCTTCAAAATTGAAGAACATTGCCAGTCTCTAACAGCTGAAAATTATTTTAAAAATGCGAAAATCCACTTGAGAAAGTTATGAAAAAATTGTATTTCCCCTTATTGCAGAAATTTTGTAAAAATTATATTGGTTATACAAATCTTACTACTTATTTTGCTTTTTTGATCTTAAATGCTCCTTCTAAACCAAAGACAGACTCAGACATCACACTCTTTGCCTTACCACTCTCTCACAAAAAGGTGCACTTAGGTAAAATGAATTTGCTGACTATACAACCAAAGCTGCACACACTGGCAATTTTCATGTGAAAAGGTCTGTAAATGTGTGACAGTTTTCTCAGAGAAGCCTGTATGTTACGTAGCTGGGAGCAGTGGTTTCAATTGGGGTTCGGTTTTTGTAATGTGTTTTGCACACACAAATACATCTAAGAGTTGAAAGCTTGGAAGACTAAGCATTCAGACACTAGGAGAAGTCAGAGCTGGGATTGCCTGTGCAGTTTTACAGCCACATAACTAGCTTGGTTTGCTGTTGGCTGGCCACTTACTATTGGCAGCAGCACACAGCACAATCCCTGTAAAGTGTCCATTTGGGAACTAGCTGCTGGATCCTCTGTCTCACTGGCTTTTAACTGATAAGTATTTTCATTATGTTTCCCCTTTCCTCTCATCAATGAAGCAGTAATATATCCTCTAGACAGTTGATAGCTAAATCCAAGTAGGTTGCTGGTATGACTTACAGATTTAATTCTGAGAACTGGGCTTGCTTCTGGGCTCTATCAGTTCTCTTTCTGGATGCTGGGAAGCTAAGTCTCACACAGAAGTAATCTCCAGCATAAGGATTTTTCAAGATCAAAGCAGGTGGCTTTACCACATTCTTCCCATAGGTCTCAATGTAAGGGCTCTCATTGGAAACTTCAGCAGCAAAATCACAAATCAACTAACGGTGTTATTTACAATGTTTCAGTCAATTAGAATGGTAGCTTGTGTTGCACACTAATCAGTGCCCAGGCTGTCTATTGTCTTATGCTCCATATCCATTCCTAATAGGAATTCCTTCCTTCAGGACCGCTGTGCCACTTTTTTCCCACCTGTCAAATGTCATTGAAACAATAATGGATTTTCATTAGGTGGAATTCACTGTTTCTTGTACTTCTGAAGTAATTATTTTAACACATCTGAGGAAAGATAAAGCTCATCTAATTAATATTAGGTTAGACAAATAGGCACAGACTACTAGCTAAAGAGAGGAGGGCTTGATTTCACAGTATATGAATGCTGAGGAATTGTATTCTGTTTATGCAGATCCACAGTTACCATTCTCTTTTAAGCCAAGTTTTTGAGACATGCAGTTTGAGCCTCTTCACATCTCAAGTCACAACAGTTTTCTAAAGGCATGGTCACACTAACTTAATGGAAATCATCTGAACTACGATGCCGTATATAGGATTAGTATCAAGCCTGTATGCTTGAAGAACATACAGTGAGTTCCTCTGAATCTGAAAGTCCTCCTGTAACTTGGGTACTGATTTGGCCATGCCAGTGCAGGGTCGTTAGCTTCTGGCTGTGGACAGTGGTTGATAACTGCCGTGATGAGACAGTTTTACCTTTCTCTGTCAGAGCTTCACCTGGAAGAGGCTGTGTGACAACATCCGTAAGGTTCAGTGGCCCTTGCTTCCTCTTTTACATACCAACCAAATATTTATGACTCAAGTGTCTTCATCCCTGAGTGACGCATTTCTGCCAGCTGAGAACAGTCATGAATTAATATTTGTATTTAGGAAAGAAAAGGTTCATAATACCAATTGGGCTAGTCTCATAATATGATGTTGTGAATTAAAACAGACAGGCTTTTCTCTTCTCTATATAAAAAATGGGTGGAACCCAGTTGCATTGCCCCAGCAGTGAGTGTCCTAAATCCTCCTGTATTTGCAAAAGCCTTGGGACTTGACAGCATGAGAATGGTGTACTGTGTCACAAGTAATCTGAGGTTCCTAAGGTATGTTTTAGAAAAACTTATTATTTATCTGAGAGTTTTCCAGGCAAACTCACCATTAAAAGGAGCTTTATAAGGACTTTGGACTTGAATTGTGTGTTAGAATCAGTTGCCTAGGAGAGAACAATGGAGAGTTGATGAAACACTTAATTGAGATCCTTTGTACATGTAAACATGTATCTACTGAATTAAATTAGTTCTTCAGAGAAATAGCACTGCTATTAGAGCAGAATGAAAACTGTGGCAAAATAATGTCATGAATATTCATATGAATTTTTCAATGAATTCACTTTAACTCTGTTTTTTCCCTCTCAGTGTTTACTTCCTGTTCGTAACTAATGAATGTTTATTCTCTAGTGGATCAGTGAATTTTAAATGATTTTCAGAAAATATTCAGAAAAGAAATTTTTGAATTTGTGATATCAATATTGGTAAAGGAAAGAAGATGATGTTTTTCACTCAAAAACTGAGCAGGACTGTTCTTGGCTGTGCTGCTTCACCAAAAGAGTGGGTCTGGATACATACCTGAGTTAAACAACTTTAATGCCAAATGTGCACAAGTAAATGAAGACCGATGGTCATATTCTTTGCTCGTGAATTGTGACCTTCTTGCATGTCATTTCTTCAGAGAAAAAGGCAGCAAATTAAGTACTACATTTGTATTTATTCTCCCAGTTTTATTGTCTAACATGCTGTGTATTTTCACAGAGAATGAAGAGTTTGCATTTGCTCTTCTCAGCTGTTGGTGACAGTGAGGTATTTATTTGCACAAAGGGTCAAGCAGAATTGCTGCATTGAATGGACAGAGAAAATCTCTCTTGTGCTTAGTAGCTTCCAGAGATTTCCCCCCCCCCAAAAAGTATAAAATTCCTTACCCGTCAGGTAACATACATGGCTCTGAGACATACTAGTTTTGGAACCAGATCCAAACTTTCTCAAAGATGAGGGAGATCCAAAACCTTTGGATCGAAGGTTTTGGTTTGGCCCATGACGGATAAAGCTACAGAGCTGAAAAAGAAACAGAATTGAAACTTCTCAGAGCTTTGATCACATTTTTAGTTCAGGCACATGTCTAGCAGGTAACTTCTGTCCTAATTAGAAATAGTACAATCAGCAATGGTTGTGGGTTTGCTATTTATTTCCTTCTAATACTTCTCTCCCCACCCTCCCAAATACAAAGGAGTTTGAGGTATTGTTTTGCTGTTAAAGGCAAGAGACTGGCTATCCTCCAAGTGTCAGTCTTAGTGGAGCAATTTATCAGCAGGCTGCCAGCTTTAGCGTGGCAGCAGAAGATTACAAAAGAACACAAGGGAATCAGAGAGTAAAGCAAACATAAAGCCTGTGCAAATTTCAGTTCCCACCCCTATCTAGTTTGTAAATGAAGTAAAATATCACACCAATTTAAGTCAGAGCAACACAAATGAATGTATTGTAAGATGGAGAATGCTAAAAAAACACATTATAGAAAGTATTTGTAAACTTATGTTTGCAAACTGTAAATATGATTATAAGATATAAAGAAATAATGTCAAAAAAGGAAATTAAATCAGGGCAATTGGTAGAAGAATGGACCCTCCTTCTTTTCTTTTGAAGTTATGTCTGAATTTATTTCAGTTGCTGCACAAGAATACCTTGGAGCTTTAAACTACCCTCCATACAGAAGTAAAGATTTTTGAAAATCTTTTTCGCATTAATAATAATAAATAATTTAAATATTTTGGGTTAATTTTCCTAAAATTATGAAGGAGTTTTATCTTAATCTGAGAGGGTGATTTATGTGCCACACTGTTTATATATATCAAGGAGAAGTTTGTGGGATACCCTTTCCATCCGGGAGAACAGCAAGGCTGCTGGCTTCAGAGGCGCAAACATTCCCCTTATATGGCTCCCTGTTGTATCTGCCAGTAAGGAGCTGGTCATGGTCTGTTGTGATAAGAAGGTGCAAAAAACCAGTAGGCCAGTAGAAAGACAAAGACAGACTTGGGCAATGGAGAAACAGAGTGGCAAATGGTATCTGTTACCTTTTTCCCTCCAGTACGACTATTCTGCATCTGCTTTCTCTGTGAATCAGGGTGCTTCCCTACAGTGGCGTCTATGACACTAGCTAAATGCTATCTCCTAAGTCTTGAATTTTCAATGTACAGGTGGGAAAGACAATAGTAATTGAATTTGCCATTGGTATTTATTCTTTTATTTTGCTGCAGAAAAACATTCAGCACTGAAGGTGGAGGAGTGGAAACCCACTCCAGAAAGTTGGAGGGCTTTCTCATTACCAGCCCTGAGGCATTTCAGGCATTTTATTTTTTAACTGCCATAAACTGACAAATATAGAAGATTGATCACAAAGCAATATACACCTAGTGGGAAAACAAAGCAAGAAATGAAACGATCCATATCAAATATGGAAGGGCAGGTAGCAAGGCACAGCTACATATATAGGCTAACTGTCTGCATTTGTACATTTGAAAAGAATTGAAAAGAATAACCAAACACAGAACAGTTTATGATAAAAAGTACAATATATCTTTAATTACAATTAGATTAGATATTTTAATTTAGCTAAGAGTTAAGTAGCACTTTTCCAAGTTCAGAATTGCAGAATTAATAAAAAAACAATTAAAATGCATCACTCTTGTTAATGTTTTGGGGGAATCTATGAAACCTAGAAGGGGAAAAAAAACATGGACAATGTCCTCTGTATTAAAAAAAAATAATTCCTACTCTGTTATATTCTTCAGGCACAGGAAAGAAATAAAGGAATTAAAGGCTGAAACTCTTACATCTCTTTTTATGAAGCAAAGTTAGTGATAGCACCTCATCTAGATTATTTATTCCAGATGTTACCAATGCACAGTGATATAAAAGTCAGGACAGACTGATAAATTATGTGCTGCTTTAGAAAGTGGAGTTTAAATGATGTGACCTTCAACTTTATGAATTGATTTTTGTCTGTTTCAAGTTCAAGGAATTTGATGACATAATTCAAACAAAGATGTCTACATCTGAACTGAATACTAATTAACTAAAGTAATTTTGTAAGAATTAAAGGCTTTAATAACTTTTAGTTTCAGTAACTATTATACATAGTTACTGTATATGGAGACTTTGGACAAATAGTGTAAGTTTGAAAATTACTCAGAAGCAAATATATTTGCTGTGTATTTGGAATAATACTGGAATTCTTAAAGAAAAGGATTCTGCATGGCTAAAGCAAGAACTAATTGCAATTTGTACTGATTTAAAAATTGAGTGTTTTTATTCTTCCTAAAGAAGTTTAGTAAAAAATTTCAAACATTGCTGAAATAACTTTGGAAGTTAAGTCACTTACTTGAAAAACAACTTTGAAAAGGGGATATATGTGCATCTTGTCTGAAATGTTTCTGTTCCTTGGACTGTGTTGCATCTTGGCAAACAGATTTTGAAACACTGGCAGGTATTAAGAAAGTAGTCACACTTTTTTTTTCTCTTTTTTTTTTTTTTTTTGCAAACCCTATTTATATATTCTCCATACACACACTCTTGTGTTCTCTGTTGCCTTTTACTACATCCTGATGTGTGAATTAAGGCACTGAAATGTGTTTTAAAAAAATCCTCCAGCTGGAAAGAGGAGATAGTATGGGAGACACCAAGCAGGTTGAGTTCAGAGAGAAATGATTGCATTAACAGTTGAAAAATGAATATGTAGTAACAGACAGCTGCAATGCTCTTCAAAAGCAAACAGCTCTTATGAGGCTTTGGCACACTGCTATTCTACATCAAGATAATTAGGGCAAAGTGTTGAGGTTTGGCTGTGGAAATTTTTCCCCCTGTATTTAGAAACATGCTAGAACAAAAGTCTAACTTGATGCTTTCTGTTTATTGGTTCTTATTTCATTTACAGGAATTCCCAGATTCTCTGAAAGAACAGATCTACCTGAAAGAATGGCACGTGTACAACACATTGATACAAACCATTCCAGCCTACATTGCATTATTTCAAGATCTGACAGTACTGGAGTTGTCAAAAAATCAAATCAACCATCTTCCAGTGGAAATTGGTAAGTTGGTTCAAGATATTCAGCTATTTATACTTACGCCTTTTAAGCATGTTGCAGAGAAATGAGCCTCCATGGATATTCTAATTCATTTGCTGGTAATTGTCTTCTTGCTTGTTTCCAGTGAACAGTCCCCTTTAAATTTTTACAGCTCTCTGGCTGTAATGGTACTTTTTGAATTGTATGCAATACCATATGTGTAGTATGGCTCAAACATGGGAAAAATCTAATACATTTATGGTATCTGACTGTAAGGCAGTTATTGTTGTATTAAATAGATAGAGTTCTTTCTGAGAACATGTGTTACTTTATGTTCTTTACAGATTAAGAAATATAGAAGTATTACAGAATTGTAAACCTCAAACAAGAAGAATTGAAACATAAAATTATGGTAAAACTGAATCAGAGATAGAATGTTGCATAAAATCCATCTTTTGAATTTCATAATGAGTTAAGTAATGAACCCCATTTAATAAAGTAGTATATCCAACATCAAGGTTTTTAGAGAAACAAATTATTGATGTTTACATACTTTGGCCTTTGCTATTTTAAGCTACATAATAAGAAGAATTTTAGTGTTTGGTTTTCTTATGTTTTCTTATCTTACAATATAAAAAGCTTGTTTGGAAGACCATAATGGTTTGAGAGGGATTTCGTAGTTGAGTCCATGTGCCCAGGTGTACTAATACCTCAGGTTTTGTTTTTAAATACAGTAGTACTAAGCTTTCTCCAAGACTGCTGTTCCTTATGCACAATAAGAACTGACAACTTTTAAAAAAAGATAAAATATATCTTTAAGTCAGTGGGAAAGTTTGTGTGTAAAATATAATGTTAGTGAATAAATCAAAAGCATTACTAATAGAGTAGAAAAAGAATAGAAAAGTCTAACACTAATTGTTGTGTTTCAAGGTGCTTTCTTCCTATTTTCCTTGGTGAAACAAACGATAGCTATGGAGGTGGAGGTTTTACTCTTTACCTTTTTTTGAAAGTTTCGGAAACAAAGAGCATTTGACATGCTTCTAGTGGCAATCACTATTCTTTTAATTGCAGTTAAATTATTTTTTTCATTAGTAGCTTTCGTATAATTCCCATTTATTCACTTTCCTTCCAATATACTCATTGCTCTAGTTTATGCCCAAGGTGTTGCTTTCTTCCTTTCAATGTTTTTGTTGCTGATTTTTTACGTAAATGCTTGACTGGGAGGTCTAGTGAGGACTAGAAAACTGTTGGTTTTTGTCCTGCCTCAGACACAATGTTATAGTGCTCACCATCCTCTTCTTAACAGTGAACTCTCGTTCAGAATTTTTTTTCAAGATTCATTAAATGAAGGTGGACAGGGCTGTACTAAACATTCATCTGCAGAAACCTGGATTTGAACCTTTCCTTTGAGACATGCATAACAAAATTAACAAATTTGGTTAGCTGTAGATGATACTTATACAATAATTCTACATCACAGCAGTAATTCTAGCCTGTCCAAAGATGCAGATTTACCAACATAGTTTAAAAACAAATAATACAAAAAAGCCACTCCAGGACTATGCAACTGAACTGTTCAGCACTTTTTTGCCAAAACTTCCTAATGATTTTCGGTCTTAGTGAATGTCCTGTGTTGATGGACCACCAGTAATACAACTGAACTGCACTTGTTTTGGCATAAATTAGAGATGTTTTAATCTCAATTTGTATAATGCTCTCTTTGTTGACATGTGAGATGGTATGCTTGCAAATGGGTATGCTTTAATTTCATGTAGCATATATACATACAGACACAGACACTAACGTATTGAAAATGTTCATTACTTTAATAAGACATTATTATGAAGGGTCTTGGATATTTTGAAGTTTTTGAACGCTGTTTAAAAATGAAACCTTTTATACTTTAGTTGTCTAGCTGCTAAATTATCACAGGGAAAATAATAGATGTGGGTTTGGTTTGGGAGCTCTATCTAAGCCAGGAGAGAGGACTGGGTGCTAAATCAGAAGGTAAGGTCTCTGGAAAAGTTGAGTGCCAAGTTATTCATCATTTCGTGTTCTGTTTATAAACCAGCAGCAAGTAGGTAAATATCACAGCTAAAACATACTTGAGAGTAATGACAGATGGTTGAAGTTGGCAGTGACATGTATGCTCTTTAGTCTTTAATCTTCAGACAGAAATGAAGCCAAATTTAGACCAACAAATCATCCAGCAGAGACTAAACTAGTGAGCCATGTTTGAACTGCTTTTGATTCTCACAAGAGGTCTGTAAAGGTGTGAGAGAATAGATGATAAGAATATTTCCAGTGAAAAAAGGTATTGCTGCAGTAGCACTGTCTGGACTAAAATATCTACAGGAACTGAAGTTCATATTACTGTTTTATCTGATTTGGGAGGGAATTGTCTACTCTCAATCAGAGAGAAGACAGACATGAATACATTCTCAGATATTTCAAACTACACTCTTAGTTATCATAGAATCATAGAAT